>JAODAL010059976.1:0-21152 GCA_025379985.1 Phyllomedusa bahiana | reverse complement strand
AAAGTTGGGTAAAGACTAAAATTGGATGTAGCTTTCCTCAAGTCACAACCGGCTCTTGTAATGTGATTGGGATTAGAGCCAACCAGCTATTCATCAACAGACAGCTGTTTCAGGGTGTTTGAGTATAACACTGGTTGGCTGGATGAGAGGCTCTAGACGTAGCTCGAATGGGGTTTCGTTCCTCATGAAGGAGAGGCTCCATGTTGGTGTGTGGAGACTTACACACCATCAGTTGCTCCATTGAAATTTACATACATTCTAAAAGGCTCATGGGAAAACAGAACTCTGTAGCACCACCTACAGGATGTAGTGTTCCTCAAGCCACATTAACTCACTGAGCCTTCAATGAGACTGGGAAGAAAACAAAACAAGGTATTCATAGCTGTTTTGGAATGTTTGCCCCTCATCAGTGCAGACTAGATATTGATTGGCTTGGTGGGAGCCAGTAGGGGGAGCTCATTAGGAGAAGGCTCCATGTGGGTGTGTGGAGACGGAGTTGATTCACAATATATTCAAAAAGGCTTATGGGACAGAAACATTGAACTATGTCTAGAGCCTTTAACCAGCCGACCAGTATGTGCTCTGCACCGAGTACCTGCTTTGGCTTTAATCCCAAAGCTCAGTGAGTTGGATGTGGTTTGAGGAACATTACATCCCATAGCTGCCGCTGCAGAGTCCAAGCTCTTCTCCCATGAGCCTTTTGAATGTGCACGATGAACACATATGTGACCATAGCCCAGAGTTGTATTCCCAATGTCAGTGAGGTGCAGGTAAAGCCCTCATCATTAACCTGCAGATGGTCATTGAGCTGTAAATGTTACAGATTGAGTGTGAGACTTCTGTATTCTGCAGATGGTGGAAACACTCGTTACAGTGTGTCGGTCACGCTCTGTGCTTTCCCATCAGTCCTCAGATGATTTTATAATAAACACTACAATTATTAATCTCACTTTCCTTCCTGTTCTCTCACGGTAACTTCTCTTTTCTCGGCAGCGGATCAGGATGGACACGGCGGCTGCTGTGACTTACGCCGATCTGAGATTCAATGAGATTCCGGTACAGGACATAAAGCTGGACGGTAACGTGTCATCTCATTCACCTACAAATCCTGGGGTCTGCTCCACAGAGATGTAGTGATGTACCCTGCAACCTGAGAGCTCAATGCACCCAGAGGTCTCAGGGTGATCTTAACCTGTCAGTGGCCGATATTATTTTGTATGATTCATATAATTTTATTTGATTATTTAATATGATTATTTTATTTTAAACTATATTTTATTATTTTTTTTATTATTTTGCATTATTTTAGATCATTATTTTATATTATTTTTTATTATTATTTTACATTATTTTAAATGATATTTTGTATTATTTTGTATTATTTTTGATGATTATTTTATATTAGTTTAGATCATTATTTTAAATGATTTTATATCCTTTAAGAGTATTATTTTTCGATCATTATTGCATATTATTTTCGATGATTATTTAGATGAATATTTTAGATGATTTTTTGATTAATATTTTAGATTTTTATATTATTTTTGTATTATTTTAGATTATTATTTTTGCTGTATTATTTTAATGCGATTTATATGATTATACTTTCTCGACTTCTTATATATTTTGGGTCATTCATTTTTGAAGAGATGATACTTTATACTATTATGAAGTAATCATAGGGCGAGCCTTAGAGACCCTTCTGTGAGGATTTTTTGTTGCCTTTGGTTTTTCCACTCTTCAGAGTCTGATTTTTTACTTTTCGTCTAAAAAAATATATCGGACTTTAAGAGTATTATTTTTCGATTATTATTGCATATTATTTTCGATGATTATTTAGATGAATATTTTAGATGATTTTTTGATTAATATTTTAGATTATTATATTATTATTTTGTATTATTTTAGATAATTATTTTTGCTGATTATTTTATGCGATTTATATGATTATACTTTCTCGACTTCTTATATATTTTGGGTCATTCATCTTCTTGAAGAGGAATGATGACCTTTAATACCTATATGAAGTAACATAGGGCGGAGCCTTAGATGACCCCCTTCCTGCTGAGGGGATTTGTTTGTTGCCTTTGGTTTTTCCTCCCTCCTTCCAGGAGTCGTGATTTTTTTTACTTTTCTGTCTAAAAAAAAATATCAGGACTTGTATTACATTGTGTACTCGGAAACCGTTAAAAATTCTGTGTGAGGTGAACGTGAAGAACAAAATGTAATTGCGCCAATTTTTGCAGGATTTTATTGTTCAGTATAAATGACTTGTTATCTGTATTCTGGGGGTTGGTGCGATTCCAGTGATTCTAAATTTTTAGAGTTTTTGTTGCTTAAGAAAACTTTGATTTTTTAAGACTTTTTTTCCCTCCAGACCTGTGTTGCTTTTTGTGGCTGATGTGCATTTTTTATTGGTGAAATTTTCAGGTTCATGCAACTTTTTGATCACTTTTTGTTTCATTTACTGGGGGACCTATTTTTTTTTTTTTTACTATGGGATTAAATAAGGTCAGATTTTGACAGATAGTAAAATTGCAGCAGGGAGGTGTTTTGAACTTTCAACTTTTGATTTTATTAGATTTTTAAAACTTTTGTGCTTTTAGTTCTTTTTAGCACAATTAGTTCCCCCTTAGTAGAGTGCTTAACCACTAGGAGGCACGATGGCTTCCACACTATTCTGCAAGAGTAATATATTGTACAGCAATGGCTCTCCTATGGTAGAGTGTACTAGGAGTAGTGAGATGGTAGCCATGCAGAACTTCAATAGTCCCTCGGCTGCCATGAAAACTGGTTGGCACCCGGCAATATCACCATGAGGGGCTGATCAAGGACCCTAATCCCTTAGATGCCACAAACATATTTACCATGGCATCCAAGGTTAAGAGATTGGAAGCTATTGCCAATCCCGGCCATTAGTGACAGCTCCCAGCTGTAACCAACAGTTGTTACTTATGGTGTATAGAGTGGGCTCCCTTAATAAAGGCCTCTTTTTGGACCCATATTTGGGGTTGCCCAAGGTTCACAAATTTCTAACTGATTTTATTTGAAGTTTTTTTTATTATTGTTTTAGATTATTTTAGATTTTTTATTATTTTAGATTTTTTTAGAGGGATTTTTCAAGGTTTTAGAATTGTATCTGTCATCTGTTCACATAAACCAATTTAATTCAATGCACGTTCTTTTCTCTAATATTTGGAACCAACGTGATAAAAAAAAAATTTGGGCTACCTGAGACTCCCCAGTATGGAATAAGCTTATAAATAATGCATTTGCATCATGACGTCAGTGAGTGTGGAGTCGCTTGTTGAGCCCCCTCCATACCCGGCATGGAACCGCTGGTAGTTATAGACAACACATCTGAAAAAAAGAATTGTTGCTCTACATAAAGATGGCCGAGGCTATAAGAAGTTACCAACACCCTGACACTGAGCTGCAGCGCGGGGGCCAAGACCATATAGCGGTTTACCAGGAAAGACTCCACTCAGAACAGACCTCGCCATGATCGACCAAATAAGTTGAGTACACAAGCTCAGCATTTTATCCAGAGATGAGTGCTGCCAGCATTGCTGCAGAGGTTACAGGTCAGCCTGTCAGTGCTCTGACCATACGCCGCACACTGCATCGGTCTGCATGGCTGTTGTCCCAGAATTAAGCCTCTTCTGAAGATGATGCACAAGAAAGCCACAAACAGTTTGCTGAAGACAAGCAGACTAAGGACATAGATTACTGGAACCACGTCCTGTGTCTGATGAGACCAAGAGAAACTTATTTGAGTCAGATGGTGTCAACCATGCGTGGTGGCAAACACCTCCAAGACCCCCATTGCCTTGCTAAAGAAAATGAGGGCAAAGGTGCTGGACTGGCCGAGCGTCTCCAGTCCTAAACCCTATGGAGCATCTGTGATGTCGTCATGGGGGAGGGAAGAGGATTTCAGAAGCTGCAACCTATGAAGCTCTAGTGACCTCCACGTCCATGAGAGTTAAGGCAGTGCTGGCAAATAATGGGGGCCACACAAAATACTGACACTTTGGGCACAATTTGTACATTTTAACTTAGGGGTGTTCTCGCTTTTGCAGTCACTCAAGGGTGTCCTGCCTTTTGCGGTCTCTTAGAGGTGTCCTCACTTTTGCTGTCTCTTAGGGGTGTCCTCACTTTTGCGGTCAATTAGGTGTGTTCTGACTTTTGTGGTCACTTAGGGGTGTCCTCACTTTTGTCCCCAGTGGTCAGACATTGAAGCTGTGAGTTACTTCCCCTGTGATACAAGCCGTGCACTGATTACTTTACATTGTATCACTTAGGGGTGTCCTCACTTTTCCAAACCATTAGGGGTGTCCTCACTTTTGTCCCCATAGACATTGATGCTGTGAGTTCTTCCCTGTGATACAATGTAAAGTAGTCAGTGCCCGGCTTGTATCACAGGGAAGAACTCACAGCATCAATGTCTATGGGGACAAAAGTGAGGACACCCCTAAGGGAATGCAAAAGTGAGGACACCCCTAAGTGATACAATGTAAAGTAGTCAGTGCCCGGCTTGTATCACTTAGGGGTGTCCTCACTTTTTTGCGGTCTCTTAGGGGTGTCCTCACTTTTGTCCCCATAGACATTGATGCTGTGAGTTCTTCCCTGTGATACAAGCCGGGCACTGACTACTTTATATTGTATCACTTAGGGGTGTCCTTACTTTTGTGGTCACTTAGGGGTGTCCTCACTTTGGTCCCCATAGACATTGATGCTGTGAGTTCTTCCCTGTGATACAAGCCACGCACTGACTACTTTACATTGTATCACTTAGGGGTGTCCTCACTTTTGCAGTCCCTTAGGGGTGTCCTCACTTTTGCAGTCGCTTAGGGGTGTCCTCACTTTTGCGGTCACTTAGGTGTGTTCTGACTTTTGTGGTCACTTAGGGGTGTCCTCACTTTTGCGGTCACTCTGGGGCGTCCTCACTTTTGCGGTCACTCGGGGGCGTCCTCACTTTTGTCCCCAGTGGTCAGACATTGATGCGTGAGTTCTTACCTGTGATACAAGCCGTGCACTGATTACTTTACATTGTATCACTTAGGGGTGTCCTCACTTTTGCGGTCCCTTAGGGGTGTCCTCACTTTTGTCCCCATAGACATTGATGCTGTGACTACTTTACATTGTATCACTTAGGGGTGTCCTCACTTTTGCGGTCTCTTAGGGGTGTCCTCACTTTTGTCCCCATAGACATTGATGCTGTGAGTTCTTCCCCTGTGATACAAGCCGGGCACTGACTACTTTACATTGTATCACTTAGGGGTGTCCTCACTTTTGCGGTCTCTTAGGGGTGTCCTCACTTTTTTGGTATAATAGGGGTGTCCTCACTTTTGTACCCTTAGACATTGATGATGTGAGTTCTTCCCTGTGATACAAGCCGGGCACTGACTGCTTTACATTGTATCACTTAGGGATTTTTTCCTCACTTTTGCGGTTTCTTAGGGGTGTCCTCACTTTTGTCCCCATAGACATTGATGCTCTTCCCTGTGATACAAGCCGGGCACTGACTACTTTACTTTGAATCACTTAGGGGTGTCCTCACTTTTGCGGTCACTTAGGGGTGTCCTCACTTTTGTCCCCATTGATGCTGTGAGTTCTTCCCTGTGATACAAGACGGGCACTGACTCCTTTACATTGTATCATTTAGGGGTGTCCTCAGTTTTGGGGTCTTTTATGGGTGTCCTCACTTTTGCCCCCAGGGGAATTAAATGCTGGGGTTTTCTTCCCTTTTGACACAACCCGACCCAAAACTACTTTACATTGTATCATTTTGGGGTGTCCTCAATTTTGCGACCCCTCTTGGGGGTGTCCTATTTTTGGGTCCCCCATAGACATTGATCTGTGAGTTTTTCCCCTTGATAAAAGGGGGAACTGACTATTTTTCATTGTATCACTTAAGGGGTTTTTCCTCATTTTGGGCTGCCCCCTTGGGGGTTTCCCCTCATTTTTTGCGGTCCCTTGGGGGTGTCCTAACTTTGTGATCATTTAAAGGGGTGTCCCCCATTTTTTGCTGTTTTTAAGGGGTGCCCCTCACTTTTTGGTAAACCTTTGACATTAAATGCTTTTAGTTTTCCCTGTGATACGGGGCATGATATTTTAAACATTGAAATAAACTTAGGGGTGCCCTCAATTTTTCGGGTCTCTTGGGGGTGTCCTCACTTTTGCCCCCATAGACATTGATGCGGGTGAGTTTTCCCTGTGATACAAACTGGGAACTGAATATTTTACATTTTTTCACTTGGGGTTTTTTTTTCCTCACTTTTGGGGCCCCTTTAAGGGGTGTCCTCACTTTTGCGGCCCCTTTAGGGGTGTCCTCCCCTTTTGTGTTCACTTGGGGGGTGCCCTCACTTTTGGGGGCCCCCTTAGGGGGGGTCCCCCCTTTTTTTGTGATCACTTAGGGGGGGTCCTAAATTTTGCTGTCTCTTAGGGGTGTCCTCAATTTTGGGTCCCTTAGAATTGATGCTGTGAAAAATTTTACATTGTTCGGGCCAGTTCCCAGTTTTTCCCCCAGAAAAGGGAAGAAGACAAGATTTATTTCCCTGTTTGATTGGGGTAAAACATTCCCATTTTAAATGTAGATAAAATGTTCAGTTTATGTAAAAATTTAAAATGGGCTTTTTGGTAGCCCAAAATTTTCCCAAATTATGAAACAATTTTTTGAAACTTTATTGAAGTTTCAATGGTGCGGGTTTATGTAGATACAATGTTGCACTTTATGTAGATACAATGTTGCAGTTTATGTAGATACAATGTTGCCGTTTATGTAGTTCCCAAATGTTGCATTTTTATGTGGGATAAAATTTGTTTCCCAAATTGTAAAAAAGTTTCAAGGGTTCCCAACTTTTTTTGTAGATAAAATTTGGGGCTTTTTTAGGGTAATACAATGTTGAAACTTTATGTGGGTTTAAAATTTTTGGCATTTTGGGTGTAGATAAAATTTCCCGTTTATTAGATACAAGGGTTTTGCACTTTATTTTAGAAACAATGTTGCTTTTTATGTAGAAAACAATTTTTCCTTTTTGTAGTTAAAATTTGTTGCACTTTTGAGATACAATTTTGGGCAGTTTGTGTAGATACAATGTTGCCGTTTATGTAGATACAATTTTTGCATTTTATTTTGTTTAAAATTTTTAGTTTTTTGTAGATAAAATTTTTTCCACTTTATTTTAGATACAATTTTTGCCCCTTTATGTAGTTACGATGTTGCATTTATTTTTTGATAAATTTGTTGCAGTTTATTTAAAAAAAATTTTGAAAACTTTTTTTCAAGTTTTGGGGGTTGGGAGAGGGGGGCAAAAGGGGGGAAGTAATTTCATCCGCCTGTAAGGATATTCCGGGTCACCCAACAAATAATTTCAACACTTTTTCCCAAAGGGTTAAAAGGATGGGGCAATCCCACCAGATATGGGGTTCATTGCCCCCTCGCCCCCCCCGCCACGCCAACATGAAACTTGGAACTGGGGAAAAAGGACATGCAGCAGACCCGGGTTTACCCTGTCCAAAAATCGTCAATTTTATATTTCCCAATTCTTGGGTTTTAGTTAAAAATAGAGGATTTGTATCAGGAGAAATCCCCCCAAAACCCAATTTTTCCTCAAAACGTACACCCCAATTCTCCTCCCAACACTTCGGGAAGGGGAAATTTCTGTCCTTCAGGGGGGGGGGGGGCGGGGGGGGGGTTGGAAATTTTAAAAAGGGCCTGCCCGGGGCCTTTTTTTCGGGTGTTTGGGCCGGGGACCCCACCGCTCAAATAGGGGGGCCGGCCTCGGGAATATTTTGAGTAAATGACAAAATGGTAAAACAGGTTTCTCAGTTGGAAAAATTTAAAAAACAAAAATTACACTCTTTTCACTCGTACGCCCCCCAAAGGTTTTCCCTTTAAATTTTAACAGGGGCCGGGGAAAATAAAACCCCCTCGCAGCAACAGCCCGTATAGCCCCGCCCCCTAAAGCCAAAAAAAGGGGTACCCCTAGTGATTCCGGGAGCAGGGGTTACCTAGAAGTGATGACCGGGCCCCCCGAAACCCAATTATTAAAACTTAAAGGCAAATGCTCTGCAGACGGAGATGTCTTTTTGTGTCACTAAGGGAAAGGTTTCAGCTAGCATTTGTTTCCCGAAGGAGTGTGGGGGGAACCCAAAAGGGAAGACCCCCCCCCGGGGGCTTCTGGACAGCGGCCCCAATTTGAACCCACTTTTTCTTTTTCTCGCGGGCGAAACTATCCAGAATACAGACCGCAACTGCTGCCAGTTTAGTATGCTTGAAGCTCGGGAAAAGGGGACAATTCCCCACCCTTTTTGGGGGGTTATCAATGGGGATTTGGGGCTTTTCCAAGGGATCCTAGACAAAATTGAAACCCACCCCGCAGGGTCAAAAAGAGACTTTGGGGAGGGAAAATTGGGGAAAGGGGCCCTGAAAAAAGTCAAGAGCCGGGGCAGGATGTTCATCCCATTTTTATTAATCCTACCAATCCTGGAAAAATCTCCCCCTGTCCCATTTAGGGGTCCCTTGTAAAAACCCTTTGAAAGGGGTGAAAAAAGGTTTAAGTCAAAAGGGTCCCCTTGGGATCCGGGGAAGTGCACACCTAATAGGGGAAAAGGATTTCGTGGTCCAAGCAAAGGGGAAAAGAGGATTTTTTAATTTTTAGTTTTTGGGGTTAGGGAAAATTAAACCCCGGGTGTGCTCTTTTGCATGTTCATTTTTTGTGGTTGCTAAGTATTTGTCTCTCCCAGCGTCCCGCGTAGGTTTGCTTTTTGGAAAGGGGTCGTCCCCCCAAAGGCCGGGGGCTTTTTCACCTGTTTTTCCCCCGCCCTACCTAAAATTCCATGAATAAGCGAGTCGTTGCGTTGGCCTGAATTTTTTTCTCCTTTCCCAAGGGGGGAGAGGTTGGGGGACAAGGGGCAGCCCGGGTTGGGGTCCTTTCCAGTTTCCCCCAACGGGGTCCGATAAAGGGGCCTTTTATTTTTTTCTTGCTTGCGGAGGGTGTTTTGGGCCCAAAATTCAAATCCTCTTTGGTTTGGCCCCATTTCCAATTCCCCTCCAGAGCCCCCGGCCGGGAAAAAGGCCACGTACCCCGGCCCCAAATCCCCTTTTTCGGCGTCGGGGGAGAGAATCATACTTTGCGGTCTCCCCCTTTTCGGCCCTGATGCATGAAGCAAAAGGTCTTGAGCGTGTTGCCCTCTCGCCTCCCTAGAGGGCACAAACCCCACCGGGTAAAGGGGGGGATGGCGTTTTTAAAGAGTGGGTTGGGGAGGGTTGCTAGCTTTTTGGCAAAAAGTTTTGCGTCAGTGTTGATCGGCGTTATGGGGCCCTATAGCTTTGACATTGGGGCGGGGGTCCCTTCCCTTTTTGGGATTACCGTTTTTTCCCGGGGGTCAGGAAGGGGGAGTAAAAAGGGTTATTCACTGGAAAAAAAAACCATTTTAAAAAGGCCTCAAAAGGGGGCCCCTGTAAACCCCCCCCTCCCCAACCCTTTAAAGAACGGTCCCGTGTAGCCATCAAAAACCCAGGCTCTTCCCCAACCATGGGGGGAAAATTCCCTTTTGCCTGAGTTCCTCGGCGGAAACGGCTCCTCCAAGGGGGCGAGAGATTGCAAGGGAGGCGGGGGGAGATGTCTTAGACAGGTATGACCGTTGGATCGTAGCGTGCACCGACGGGTCATGTGGGTTCCGGGCCCCAGGAGATTTATAGGTTATATAATTTTGTGAAACCCCGAGGGGTTTCCCTCCGTCAAGTATACGATCGTCCCTCCCCAGTTTTTAATGTGGAAAAAAAGGGATGCTCTTTATCTCGGAGTGAAGGGCCAAAAACTTTTTCCAGCTTGTTTCCCAAGTGTAAAAGAGCTCGCGCAAAGATTACGGTAACGCTGTGCCCCGTGCTACATGGCTGAAGAACCCCCATGTGTGCCTGTAAAAAGGGGGTCCCAGATCCGACTCCAGTCCTGTGGACTTATGGTCTTTCCCAAGGGCGAGTTGTGCCAGCAGGACTGCTTTACCAGCCCGTTTTTTTAGTCAGCCCCCCGTTTAATAGAATTCCCCAAGCCGCACTTGAGGGCCTTCCATTTGGGCCGGGGGGAGTGGAGTCGTTAAGGTGATCCTATAAATGAAGCAATAGAGCGGGAGCTAGACAGGGACGAGATGTTCAATAGAGTTTCTTTAATTTCCAGGTGAAGGGGGCTCGCTTAAAACTCGGGAGGACGAAATCGCAGTGTATGGGTGCGTGATCTGGAAAAATTGCCTTCCCTATGGTTGCGTCCGCTATGTGTGGTAGGAGAGAGTGCTGTGGGAAAATGTAGTCTATACGACTGTAAGAATGATGTGGAAAAGAGTAAAAAGTAAAGTCTTTGTCTCTTGGGATGTAAGAGTCTCCATATGTCCTTCGTTGCAAGCGTGTAGCATTTTCCCTAACTCTATTTGATGGTATGTAATGCCCCCCGCCGATCTACCCGTCGAGGAGGGGGTTCATGACTAAACAAACTGAATCACCACAGAGGATAATGTGCCCCTGGACGAAGCAAGGGAGATTATCTAGTGTTTTAGCTAAGAAGGAGATCTGGCCTGTATTGGGTCCATAGATGTTTGCTAGGGTATAAAGGTGTCCCTGCAGCTTAAATTTGACAAAGAACACTCTGCGTCTTCGTCCTTTAAAAACATCTATAATCTGAGTCGGCAGAGATTTGTGCATAAAAAATGGCTACTCCTTTAGTTTTGGAAGTGGAACTGCTAGAATAGCACCAGACAGGGTAATAACGGTTCTGATACGACTGGATATGGGCTGAAAGTACGTGGGTCTCTTGCAAGCATACGATCTGAGAGCGCTGTTTATGTAGGAGGTAAAGGATCTTTGACCTTTTCTTGGGGACATTGAAACCCCTTACATTAAGGGAAGGTGATTTTGTTAGATTAGCCAATAGGAGGATGCAATTGCAAATTTATCAATGAACTCCCGAGAATCATCCCAGCCCCCGCAAAACCTGAATCGACCATAATATTAGGAAGTTTAGTAAAAAATAACCATGAATTTTAAATACAAAGATCCTGAAAGAAGGACCAATACGCTAAATTGAGCAGATAAATCACTGCAAAGGCCATAGGGTGGTACAAATAGGCCTAGACTATTGGGGGTCGGTAAAGGCTCAAGTTTACCAGTTAGGTGAAGGAAAACTTTCACATTAAGCACATCAGAGCTCAACAGGACAAGTGTGTTCATAATGAGATTGTGCGTTGGGAGCAGCCGGCAACGGGGTCATGTGCAAGTGGGATGTTGAAAACAAGGAGAGAAGGGTTCAAGAAGGTGAGATGGGCCTGGGAAAGGGAGAGGGAAGGGCCAACCCAAGAGAAGACCAAAAAAAAAAAAAAACAATAATTGTAAAGGGACACACACACCAGGAGGGTAGGGTAGTGGAGGAGAGGGGTTAGGAGGGAGCAAGGGATTCCGGGAAATCTGAGGCGATCCCGCCGTCGGCCATCCCCAAACTGGCAAGCATATCAACAAGGAAAGAATGTTAGCAGCCTTAAGGAACAACATTCAGGATGTCAAGAGGTCTCTTGGTTGGAGGGTCGCATCCCGCAGCCATGTAGCTCAAGATTGTGCCGTGTAGGCCGGGGAATCAACGCAAGTCTCAAACGTGACCCGCTTAATTCTACCTTCATGCCCCCGGACACGAGAGTGCGAGCCCCCACACCAGAAACCGATTCAACGCACGCTAATAGAATATAACCTGCAAGGAAAAAAAAAGGTTAGGTTAGTGGCACACAACACCTCACAGTGGGTAGGCTCTCACACGGGGAGGCTTCACAGTCAGCGGTGTGGTCGCGTGTCAGGTAGTGAGTCCTCTCAACTTCTGTGGCGACGTCGCGACCGTTGACTCTTCGGTGAGGTCCAAGATGGCTGTTGGAGAGGGGAGCTTGTCACCTGCGTCCATGTGGGTGGAGCTTCCATGGAGATCGCTGATGTCCAGTCAGGCAGCGAAACGTCCGGTAGATTAAGTGCTTCAACAAACGCTGGAAGATCGTCCGGGGAGCGGACTACTAAGAATGTGTCTTTATGTCGGACTTGAAGGGAAAAAGGGTATCCCCATCTGTAAAGGATATTCTTGGCTTGGAGAGCATGAAGAAGCGGCTTGAGCGCCAATCTCATGCGTAGCGTGCGTCTGGAAAGGTCCGGGAACAGACCCAATCTGATGCCCTCAAACTTCTTCATAAGCCGGGCCTTCCTCATAATCTCCTCCTTGATGACGTATCGATGGACTCTGCATATGATATCCCTTGGCTTTGTCACATCCTGGCTTTGAGGGCGTAACGCCCTGTGGGCCCTATCGAACTCAATCATAGTGTCCTCGGGACGGCCAAGGATATAATTGAAAAGCTTGGTCAGAGTGGGAAGCAAATCGGCGGGTCTGACGGTTTCGGGGAGGCCTCTCACCCTAACGTTGTTGCGCCGGCTGCGATTCTCTATATCGTCCATTTGTATGGCTAGCTGGGACTGATGTCTGCTCTGGTCAGCAATCGAGGCTTGCAGGCCTGCAATTTTGAGATTCGTTGCTTCTTGGGCCCTTTCTAGGGACTGTACCTTACTCTGCAGAATGCCGACGTCTGATTGCACTGGGGCCAGGTCTCGACGCCATGTTTGCTGCATCTCTTGTCCCAGTGTTTTAAGATCTTGCTTGGTGGGCAGGAGAGATAACAGAGCCTTTAGTTCAGGGTGGCTCTGCAATGTGAGTAGGGCAGCTTCTGGGTTGGGAAGGTCAGACGGCTGGCTCAGTGCCAAATTCTCCATGGGCGATGAGGAGGAAGGCAGGGGTTCCACTCCATGTGAAGGGCGCAACGGGCTGCCGCCCCAGGTAGAGGAGTTCGGGCTGGACACCCAGGAGGGACAGATCTGTGCCTGAGCCCTAACCGGGTTGCGGTCGATCATGGACCCCCTCGATGGGGTCAGAGCGGCAGGAGACCCCCGGGGTGGTGTGTCAGGGGGCCCGCCACCGCTCCAAGACCCATCAAGGTCCGTCCGCAGCTCAAATTGCGTGGGGCGTACTGGGGATTTTTTGATGGCCTCCTGGCCCCCAATTGGGTGAATCCCGAAAGGGAGGTCCTTTGTCCGGGTCACCCTATTGAACTGCGGTTAGCCTAAAAGGGGCCCCCCTAGGGGGAGTCTGTGTCCCTTGGGTGGGGAACTGGAGTTCACCCCGGTCTGTGTGCCTTGCCTGTGGTGCCCCAATTTTCGTCTCTCAGGGCTTCCCCTGCCCCCTGGGGGAAATTTTGGAGCTGGCAGGTTTTAAGGGGCCCCCCTTTGGGCAGTACCGCCTGGTAACGCCTCTCTCTTTGGGCTTCCCGCTGGAAGCACCCGGGCCCCAGTGATGAGCGGGGAGGGGAACCCTTTGGGGGGTTTCGCCCCCGCCGCCCAGGCTGTGGAGGTGTTTTTGGGCAAGGTGGGACTTAGTGGGGTCCTAGGGCGATTGGGGGGTGCCCCCCTAACTTGGCGGCGCCGCCACGTTTCATTCCAATGGGTGCGCCATGATCGCGCACCCGATTGAGGTGGGATGGGTCCGAATCAGCCCGGCATGACCCTTGATAGTCGATGGTGGGGCGCGTGTCCCGTCGGCTCCCTCCTGGTGCGGTCGGTGTGCGGGATTTTTCTTGCGGTGTGCTGTGTAGTCGGTGTGCGGTTGCCGGGGGGCACTCCGGCCCCCTCCTTCTTCCTTCCTCGAGGCACGGGGGCAGGTTGGTTGGAATCCGTGGTCGGGAGGCAGAGGGTTGTGCTCCCCTGGTCCCTTCTTCCTCGCGGCTGTGCTGCGCGTTGTTGCTTGAGGCAAATGGCGCCGGCGCCCAGGCGGCGGGAAAAAGGTGGGGCCTTTTGTAAGTCCCTGCGGGGAATAGTTGGGTTGGGTCCCTTTGGGCAGGCAGGGTTTTAGGTGGCAGACCCTTTTTTTGGGTTCTTCTGTCTCAAATTTTTTGTGCCCGTTTCTAGGTGAGTGCGGGCCTGGAGAAATCAAACTGTGCACGTTTTTATCTAGTGGTTGGCCCCCCCCCCCCCCAATATAATATTATACTTGATACACTGTTGCACTTTATATATTGTTACCCTTAGGGGCCATTCACACGGCACAGTGCAAATGCTGGTCAGTATTTGCCCTGTTTTCGGGTCGTACAAACAGCCATCGGGGGACGGCTTTTCTCCACAGTTTGCAGAGAAAAGCCCTCCCCGCCTTTACATGTTCATATTCTGCCGAAACCGAGTGGGAAAAAATGAAATGTTGAAAGTTTTCGGGCCGCCGGGGGACTTAAAAAAAAACCCAAAAACCCCCATGGGGACCGTTGCGCGGGTTTTCCATAGAGGTCCACAATAAAAGTTGTCACCCGGTTTGAAAACCCCTGCTGTGGGGACAAGCAAACCCCTTGCCTTTCCCCTTTCTCACCTTTATGACTTAACCTTAAAAAATCCTTTATAAATTGTTTTTTTTTATTGTAATTTTTATAGAGAATACAGTCAGATTGTATCTTGCACTTTTGTCTTATGGGACCCTTCCTATGAGGTGAATATCATTATGTCAACCTCTGATCCCTGCACTTCTCATTTACTACATATTTTAGGGATTTTTCATAATAATTTAATATAGATTTTGGATATTATATGTCACATTAAGTCTAATTTGGTTACAGTAGAAAGGCAGTACATGTATTTTGACTCATTGGTTTATGTAGAGGACTCTATTATAGTGATAGGAATTTTCGTGATACACACAGAAGCTCTTAGGATCTATCACTCCTTCTTCTACAGATGATGCTGATCAGTCAGAGGTGACATATGAAAATGTAATAAGGACTCCAAGAGACAAAGACCCCCCTAGAGCGCCTCCTGCAGGGACAACATGGCCTCAACACCTGAAAACAAGTAAGTCACAATAAACAAACAGGGGGAAACCACCCGTGTCATTGACCACACCGTGTCACGACCCCACCTGATCACGCCTTACCTTACATGACCAACCTGTATCATGACCTTTCCTGTATCACTGACCTATCAGCGTCACTGACCGACTGTACACTACCCCACTCACTGATCACCTGTATCACTGACCGACCTGTATAACTGACTGGGACCTGTATATACCTTTTCTTACACTGAAAATGTATCACTGACCTTACCTTATCACTGACCTCACAGCGTCACTGACCCACCTGTATCACTACCCCACCTGTATATGACCTCACCTGTATCACTGACCGCACCCGAAACTGACTGCACCTATCACTGACCCTTTCCTTAACTGACCTTACCTGTATCATGACCCCCATCTGCCCACTGAAAGCACCTGTATATGACCGCACCTGTACACGACCGCACCAAATCGAGACCTCACCGCACATGACCCGCACCTGACACTGACTGCACCCCACATGACCCACCTTAAACATGACCCCCCCCTGTAAACACTGACCCCTCTTATCACTGAAAGCACCAAAATGACCTTACCCGAACCCGACCCATCTGCGTCACTGACTGCCCTGATCATCCCCGAGCACCTGTATCACTGACCGCACCCTATATCTGAACCTACCTGCATCATGACCACCCCTGTATCACTGACTGCACCTGTACACTGACCTCCCGTATCCTGACCGCACCGTATCACTGACCTCATCTGTATCACTGACTGCCCCTGTATCATGACCTCACCTGTATCCTGAGCATGTACACTGCCCGAAAACTGTATCACTGAACGCACCTGTATCACTGACCTCACCTGTATCACTGACTGCACCTGTATCACTGACCTCACCTGTATCACTGACTGCACCTGTATCACTGACCTCACCTGTATCACTGACCGCACCTGTATCACTGACCTCACCTGTATCACTGACTGCACCTGTATCACTGACCTCACCTGTATCACTGACCTCACCTGTATCACTGACTGCACCTGTATCACTGACCTCACCTGTATCACTGACCGCACCTATATCTGTGACCTCACCTGCATCACTGACCGCACCTGTATCACTGACTGCACCTGTATCACTGACCTCACCTGTATCACTGACCGCACCTGTATCACTGACCTCACCTGTATCAATAACTGCACCTGTATCACTGACCTCACCTGTATCACTGACCTCACCTGTATCACTGACCTCACCTGTATCACTGACCTCACCTGTATCACTGACCTCACCTGTATCACTGACCTCACCTGTATCACTGACCTCACCTGTATCACTGACCGCACCTGTATCACTGACCGCACCTGTATCACTGACCTCACCTGTATCACTGACCTCACCTGTATCACTGACCTCACCTGTGTCACTGCCGCACCTGTTTGAAAACAAAAAGAAAAAGGAAAACGCTCACCAGTGACTCCCTTCAAGCTGGCTGTCCGCACTCTCCTGATTGATTGCAGTGCTCTGGGAAGTAGCCGTCGGCTGTAACGGCTTGTGCAGAATGCCCAAAAGTTTGTAAAAAATCTTCCGGCACTTGCGCAGAGGGGGGGAATCCAAAGGATTATAGTAAAACTCACATTTTATTGGAAAAACTTAAAAAACATGGTTTAAAATCAACTGCATATCAACGTGTTTCGAGTCTATATTTCTTGGCTCTTAATCCTGCGTTTTACTATAATACCTTTGGATTCCTCTCTGCGCAAGTGCCGGAAGATTTCTACAAACATTTGCATACTGCCGCACCTGTATCACTGACTGCACCTGTATCACTGACACCCCTATATCAGCCCCCACCGTATCGGACCTCACCTGTATCACTGACCGCACCTGTATCACTGACCGCTCCTGTATCATTGACCGCACCTGTATCACTGACATCAACTGTATCTGTGACCTCACCTGTATCACTGACCTCCCTGTATCACTGACCACACCTGTATCACTGACATCACCTGTATCACTAACTGTACCTGTATCACTTGAGCTAACCTTTATCCCTGAACGCACCTGTATCACTGATCGCACCTGAAACCAAAAACCCCTGACTGCACCTTTTATCACGACCTCACCTGTATCATGACCTTCCGTACACTACCCCCACCTGTACCCCTGGACCTCCCGTATCATGACCACACCCTTTCACTGACCACACCTGTACACTGACCTACCTGTTTTGGAACTCACCTGTATCCCTGACCTCCCTGTATCACTGACCATACCTGTATCACTGACCTCACCTGTGTCCGACTGCACCTGATATGAACACACCAATCTGTGACCTCCCCTGCATCACTGCCCGCCCCCTGTTCACTGCCCCCTGATCACTGGCCCTACCGTATCACTTACCTCAACTGTATCACTGACCGCACCTGATCACTGACCTCCCCTGCATAAAGCCCGCCCCCGGTATCACTGACCGCATTTTTTAACATTACCGCCCCTGTATCACTGCCCTCGTGTATCACTGACCCCCCTGTATCAGGGACCTCACCTGTATCAATAACTGCACCTGTATCACTGACCGCACTTGTATTACTGACCACACCTGTATCACTGACCTCACCTGCATCACTGACAGCACCTGTATCATTGACCGCCCCTGACACGACCCCCCTGTATCACTGAAAATGTAACTGACCTCACCTGTATTAATAACTGACCTGTATCACTGCCCTCACCTGTATCATGACCTACGTGTCACTGATCTCACCTTATCAGACCTAACCTTTATAAAGGATAAACTGTATACGAATCAACTGTATCACTGACCTAACCTGTATCATTGACCTCACCTGTATCACTGACAACACCTGTATCAATGTTTGGTTTTGCACATGAAAAAGCTTTGTTTAAAAAAAGCACAAATGCACACTGGTGTGGCAACAATACATATAGTCATTCATATTCGAAAAACAGTGCACTTCAGGGACCTAAAGAAACTATCAAAGGGACATAAATTTGGAAAAAGCATTACTGCAACTAGGATATATGGAAAAAAATGGGGTTCTTTGTTCACTTTTTGGGCCCAGAACTGCTTAACCCCACTTAAAAAAAATTTCCCCCCCGGGACCTAGGCGGGGTTACCTAACTTTCCCCTCTTTTGGGGTCCTATTCAACCAACATTCAGGGAGGAAAGCCCCTGCTTCAAAGCACACTGCACTGTTTTAAAACCTGGGAAGTGGGGGGGGGCACAAAAAAAAAATGGAGTCAGCCACCACTTCCCAAAAATGAAACGTTTTTTTTTTACCTCACCTTATCATGCCCGCACTGTATCATGACCGCACCTGTATCACTGACATCACCTATATCACTGACCCCACCTGTATCTTGACCTAAACCTTATCCTCCCCGCACCGTATTACGACCGCCCCTGTACCCTGCCCTGCCTGCATCACTGACCCCCCTTATCACTAAAACCCCACCTGTATGATGACCTCACCTGTATCAGTGACCTCACCTGTGTCACTGACCTAACCTGTATCACTTACCAAACCCTGTGTCATGACCGCACCTGTATCACTTAAAACCAACCGTATCACTGACCTCACCTGTATCACTGATCACTGTATCATGACCACCCCTGTATCACTGACCTCCCTGTATCATGACCTCCCCCTGTTTATGACCCACCTGGTCACTGCCCTCCTGTTCACGACCTCACCGTAACCTGCCCTCCCTGTATCATGACCTAATTGTATCACTGACCTCCCCTTATCAATAACTGCACATTTTCATGCCCCGCACCTGTATCAATGCCCCTCATTATTATACCTCCCCTGAAATCCTACCTCACCTGTGTCATGACCCATGTTTTCCTGACCTCCCCTGTATCATGACCTCCCCTGAATCATGACCTAATTTTGGAAAACTGACCAACCTTGTCATGCCCTCACCTGTTCACTGACCTCACTGTATCACTGATGCACGTATACTGACCGCCCTATATCTGTGACCTCCCCTCACACTGACAACACCTGTATCAAACCTACCTGTATCAATGACTCCCCCTGTATCATACCTCACCTTTCACTGCCCTCACCTGTGTAAACGACCTCACCGGGTTCATACCCACCTGTATCACGACCTCCCTGATCATGAACAAATTGTTCCTGCCCTCCCCTTATCAATAACTGCACCTGTATCACTGACCGCACCTATATCACTGACCGCACCTATATCAATGACCTCACCTGTATCAGTGACCTCACCTGTGTCACTGACCTCATCTGTCTCACTGACCTCACCTGTATCACTGACCTAACTTGTATCACTGACCTCACCTGTATCACTAACTGCCCTGTACCCTGACCGCATTATAAATGACCTCACCTGAATTATACCTCATGTATCACTGACCTCCCCTGTGTCAGACCTACCTTGTCCGACCCCCCTGTATCACGACCTCCCCTGAATCACGACCAATGGTAACTGACCTAACCTTGTCACTACCTCACCTGAATCACTGACCTCACCTGTATCACTGACTGCACCTGTATCACTGACCGCACCTATATCTGTGACCTCACCTGCATCACTGACAACACCTGTATCACAGACCTCACCTGTATCAATGACCTCACCTGTATCACTGACCTCACCTGTATCATGCCTCACCTGTGCCGATCAGGTTCATGACCTCACCTGAAATCACTGACCTCACCTGTATCACTGAACTAACTTTTATCTCTGACCTCACCTGTATCAATAACGACCTGTATCATGCCCCCTTATCACTGCCCGCACCATATCAATGACTCACCGTACATGACCTCACCGTGTCACTGACCTCTTTGTTCCTGACCTCACCTGTTCACTGACCTCCCCTGAATCATGACCTAACCTGTATCACTGAATCCCCTTATAAATAACTGCCCCCTGATCACTACCTCACTGTATCAATGACCTCACCTGTATTACTGACCTCACCTGTATCACTGACCTCACCTGTATACGACTCACCTGTACACTGACTAACCTGTATCACTGATCACCTGTATCACTACAACACCTGTACAATAACGCCCCTGTATCACTGACCGCAACTGAACTGCCCTCACCTATTTCACTGACTGCCCCTGTGTCACTCCCTGCACCTGTATACTGGCTGCACTGTATACTGACCGACGTATCATTGAGTCCCCCTTTACCCCTGACCGCACTGTATCACTGACGAAATGACCATGACCGCCCCTGACACTGACCTCACCCTGTACACTGCCCACACTGTATCATGACCCCCTGTATTGTGACCCACCTGTATCATGCCCTCCCGTATCACTGACCACCCCCTGTATAACTGACCCCCCTTAATGACCCTCCTGATCACTACATCACCTGTATTGTCCTCCCGTATCACTAACCTCCTTATCAGACCCCCCCTGTATCACTGACCCCCCTGTACCCATGAAACCCTTTTGCATCATGATAACCTGTATCATACCTCATTATCTTTGACCCACCTGTATCGCTGACCACATGTAACGACTGCCCCTGAAACACTGCCCCAAACCTGCATTTGACCCCCCTGCATCCTGACCGCATTTATCACTGACACCTTTATCATGAGCAGCTGTATCACGACCTCCCCCGTATCAAAACTCGCCTGATAAAACCTGCCTGTATCAGACCCCCCATCATGATTCCCCTGTATCACTGACCTCACCTGTTAAAGGGACCCGAAACCTGTATCACTGACCCCCACCTGTTCAGACCAACCTTACACTGCCCCACCTTTATTATAACCTCCCCCTGTACAAAACGCACCGGTATCACTGCCCGCACCTGTATCAATGACCGCGTTGATCACTGCCCTGGGGGCTTAACACTGGCCCTCTTTGTATCACTAACCTCGCCTGTATCACTGACCTTCCCTGTATCACTGACTTCACCTGTATCACTGCCCTCAACCTTTACACTGACCGCACTGATCATGACCCCCCTTATACTGACCTAATTTTTATACTAACCTCCCCTGTATCAATAATGCACCTGTTTTACAACCGCCCCTGTATAAATGACCCAACTGTATTACTGCCCTCAACTGTATCACTGACCTCACCTGTATACTGCCCTCCCTTATCACTGCCTCCCCTATATCCTGACCTCACCTGTATCAGACCTCACCTGTATCCTGCCCTCACCTGTATCACTGATCACCTTACAACGACCTCACTGTGTTTTGATGCATTATTTGG
>JAODAL010059975.1:0-21152 GCA_025379985.1 Phyllomedusa bahiana | reverse complement strand
CTGGGGTTTTGGATAAAAGGCCCGGTGCAACGAGAATCGGGGAAAGCTTTCTGAGGCCCTCATTTTATTCCGGGTTCAAAACGGGCATCAACACGGATTGACACATCCCTTCGCTGGGAAATTGGCTGAAAAATGTAAGTGTCCCAAATCCATGGGGGAAAATTTTTTGGGAAAGGGAATAGTCCCCCCAGCGGTCCAAGCGAAAAACCCTTGGCCTTCCAGTCCGCCAGGCCCGGCCTTCTCTGGCCAGACAATAATGTCTAATACTTGGGCCCCCCAAAGGGACCCCATTGTTTTGGGGTTGACAGAAAGATGAGAGTAGAGGGGTTTGGTTATCATTAATAGAAAGTCATCTCGTATGGGTGAGTTTTAATGATGGGGTTGCATTTGTTATCCCTAAAATTTTGGGAATTTTGTTTCCTGTGAGATATAAAAAGATTGGATAAATTTGAAAAATTAAAAGGGAAATGGGGCGAAAGTGGGTTGTTTCCCCCTTTTAAAAGGGGGTCAACCTGGGGGTGTTGTAGGGCCCATTTAAGTTTAAAGGCAGGGGGAAAACCCGTTAAGGTGGGAGAAAAACTAAAAAATTCAGGAAAAGTTTCCGAACCCCCTCCGACCTTTGAACATTGGTAGGGCCATGAAACCTTGCCCAAACCCTTTCAGCTTTCCGCCCCGAGTGACGTTTATGCCAAAAAAAAACGGGGATATGGATTGGGGAATTTTTTTGATTTTTTTTCTTTTTAAAAAAATTTTTGGGGAACAAACTTTTTTTTTTAATTTTTTTTTTTGGGGGGGTTCCAAATTTTAAAAAATTTAATGGTCAATTTTTTAAGGAAGGGGGGGTTTTCGGTTCTTCCCGGTTTTTAAGTAGTAACGTTTTTTGGAATCAAAGAAGGTGGGGCCTCTGGGGTTTTTATGTAGATTTTCTTTAAATTTAAAAGTGGTCAAGAAAAAAAAGGGGGTCACCTGGGGGTTTTAAGATTTATAAATTTCGGGAAAAGGCCGTCGGGGCCCCTGGGCCTTACCCACTAGCCAAACCAAAGCCCCCCTTTTTTCCCTTCCGTAATTTTCTAGTTTTTTTAAAGCGTTGTTTTTTGGGGAAAACCCCGGCTTTCGCACCAAGCTAATAATGCCCTGGTAGCCCCCTACCCAATCGGGGGTGCATATACAATTTTTTAAAAATATTTTAATGAAGGTTGTCGTTTATATGGGGGTTTTTAAAGGGGTACCCCCTGTTTTTGGTTTCTGTCACAGTAAATTTAGTTTTGTTTTTTGGGGTTTTTTTGTCCCCAAGTGATCAAAATGGGAAGGTGGATGTTAAGGGAAATTTGGATGGATTTATCGCTGTGGCCCCAACCCTATTAAACCCCCTGGAGGGGGGAAGGTTAAAGTCCCCCAGCAACACCAGATTAAGTGGGACCCCTCTGAAATTAAAAAAATCAAACTATTTTCTGCGAAAAATGTTTGGGTTGGGGAATTCGGGCATAGAGGAAAGGTAATAACTTTTTTAAATGAAATTTTCCCCGAAAATTTTTTAAATTAAACCCGGCCCTTTGGGCCCCGTAAAATTGTTCGGAAGTTTTGGGCCCCAGAAATTCCTTGAAGTTTATGGCTACCCCGGGGGTTTCTTTTTGTAAAGTGGCCTACGACGGG
The DNA here is from genome assembly GCA_025379985.1 of Phyllomedusa bahiana. NCBI lineage: Eukaryota > Metazoa > Chordata > Amphibia > Anura > Hylidae > Phyllomedusa > Phyllomedusa bahiana. The sequence goes on along the minus strand of JAODAL010059975.1, from coordinate 19,499 downwards.
GGTCTAACCCCACGTGGCGCGAATGGGGAAAAATTTTTGGGCCCGTGCGTTCCTAGGCAAAAAAGGGTTGCTTTTCAGTTTTTTAAAGGTGTAAAAGGCCCTTTCCTTTTTGGGGATTTTTCCCAAGTCCATGCCCCTTTTTCCCCACCCAACATAAGGGGCATATTGGGTTTCATTACGGATTTTTACGAAATTGGGTAGAGATCGATGCCCCAAGCCGTCCCGTTCCCCTTTGTAGGGGGGGTTTTTCCCCCCAAGGGAAGGCCCCGGACAAGACTTCCCAGAAAAAAACCCAAAACATTTTTAAGAAAAAAAGGAAAAATTTTAAACTTTTTAACCCAAATTGATAATAAAACCCCCCGGGCCCCTTTTCAAACAAAAATTTGGGGTCGACATAAAACCCTGAGAATTTTCCAAAGTCCCAAAAATGGTGAGACCCCCCTTGCATTTTTTTAGTGAATATAAAAAGGGACCCCGCGATTCCCACCCCCGCCCCTTTTTTCTTTGAAAACCAGGGAGGGGGGGTTTGGGGGTTGGGGGGGGGAAATTTTGGGGTTTTCCCAACCCGGTCCCCGAGTTAGACAGCTAACCCCCTACCCTTTGGTTTTATTCGGCCCCGGTTTAAAAAACCCCCGGGCCCCCGGAGTTCTGGGAGTACAAAAAACTTCCCCCCCATTTTCCTAAACCCCGCAATTGGCGGGGTAAACAGCTGAAAGGTATGTTTTTGGGTCATGGAGGTTCTGCAAAAAACCCATTAAAGGGCCCCCTACGCATGAGGGATACCTGGGCAGAGAAGTTCGGAATATTTGGATCTTTTATTCCCCTGGACTAAGCTGGGAAACCCCTTTTGGGGAATTTCTTTGATCGCCCTTTAAAGGGATTTTTCGAAAAGTGGGCGGGGCCTCCCCCTCTGCCCCCCCCCCCCTCCCCCCCATCCTGGGGCCCCTTTCCATAGAGGGGTTTTTGGGGAAATTTTAGATAAAAAGGCTGTGGCTTTACAATACGGGAAGCCAAACTGGTCTGGGGTTTTTATCTTTTGGGTATCCAATGAACCTCAAATTTTTACGTCTTCCAATTTTCGGGATCCCCCAGCTTAGCCAGGAGGGTCTCAAGGGTGTCTCTTTAAAGTGCCCATACCCCTTCCTTCTAGAAAAGCCCCCCTTCCATAAAAATTTTCTTGCCTCTAGGTCCCCAATTTTTCTGGGGAAATTTAAGTAGGATCTCGGAGGGGCGGGCGTTCACTGCCGCCTGGTTTAGATCAATCCTTCACCCAGAACTGGTAGAATAAATTGTGAGCCCTTCTTGGGCGCAATGACAGAAAAGGACTGCTGCGCCTTCTCAACCTGTAGAGAGGGGGCCCCCTGGGGATTGGGAAAGCCTTGCCTTCCCCTTTGGGTTTTAAAAACCCGCTGTGGACTTTTTAAGGGGGCTGGAAAGGGCCGGCCCCCGGTTTGGACTTTTTTTGGGGGGTGGTGTCTCTCTACTTTGGGGGCGCCCCCCTTGGGTTAGCGTGTGCCCCCTATTTGGCTTTAGATTTTTGGAGATATTTGTCCAAAATTTTGGGTGAAAAAAGGAAAAGGGGTTAAAGGACCCCCCGGGTTTCCCCCCGGGGGGTCGTTAAGACCCCTCTAGCCTTTTTAAACCCCAGGAGAGTTTTGGAAACCCCGGTGGCGTGGGGGCTTGCCCCCTGTATAGACCCGGGTTCCCTTTGGGCAGGGGGGGGTGCCCCCAATATTCCCCCCTACATATTACTTAACAATTTTTTTACCCAGAAAAAGGGGGGGGAAAAGCATCACTGGGGTTAAACAGGGGGTTTGCAAACTAAACAAAGGGGGAAAGGGTTTAAAATTGGAGAAACTCCCGTCCCCTTGGGGGAAATTCAGTTTTAATTTACACTTTTAAAATCAATTTTTAGAACTCGGAAATTGAGGTTGAATGAGAGTATCTGGAGGAGTGGGAAAACAGGCCTCGGGGTTTGGGGCATTTTTCCCTACATAGGATGCTATGTTTTACAATTGTAAGGCAAACTGAACCCCCCCCCCCCCCCCCCCCCCCCCCCCCCCCCCCCCCTTTTAATGTTCCAGTGTTGTAGTATAGGGGTTTGAAAGGGAAATTAGTCCCCCCTTTTTTCCCAGAGTCCTAGATGTGGGGGGTTGTTTTTTTTGGGAGATGTTTATCTCTTAAAGTCCCCAAATTTTGCCCCTCGTCGAGTGTAAGCAAAGCCCCGGGGACGGGTTTACGGTGGGGGGGAAAAGAGGGGGGCCCAAAGCAGACCCCCCAATAAACAGACCCGCAGTTTTCCACCCCCCCCCTGGGGACGGGTAGACGGGCTTGGTTTGGGGGGGGGCCGTCCCCGGTTACCTCCTGTGTTATAAAACCAAGTGGCGTGTGGGAGCCAGCCCGTGTCAAAAAGTGCTGGCCCAATAAGAAGAATGGTGGTCCCCCTGCGACAAAGAAAGCCCCGGGAAAGGGGCCCTTTTCATTACCCCCCCGCAAAATTGTGGCCCTTAGGCATGTGTCCGGGCCCTTTAAAGGATCCCCGTCGAGGGGGGTTTTGGGCCGCCCAAAGGCCCGGGGGAACTCACAAAAAGGGAAACCTGCGCCTCCTCCCCCCCCACCCCGCAGGTGTTTCCCCACGTAAAACAAAAGCGGAAAGTGGATAAATCCCCGGAGTCTCCGCCGTCGTCCCTGTTCAGAGCGGGGCCCGATGATCCCCTCAGTTTGCCCGGGGGCCGGATGGCTCCGTGGCCCAAAAAATTCAGAGGCCCCCGAGGAGCACAAAGGCGTGGGGGGCTGTCCCGCTTTGGCAGGCTTGGTGCCCCGTTGCCGTGCCCTCGTTTTCCCCGGCTCCCCTTTTCCCTTGTCCGGGCCCCTGGCAGCCTGACCAGGGGGTTTTGCCCCGGGATCTTCCCCCGGGCCCCGGGGGTGTATTTGCTCCCGGTTTTCCCAATATTCTCCCCCGTTATTGCAGACCCGTGCGGTGTCCGGGGTTGGTAGGCAGAAAAGCGGCGGGTCCCCCAGGAGGCCCCGGGGAGTCCAGCAGCAGAGGGGCGGGAAGCAAGATTCCATTTCCAAATGGGCGTGGTGCACAAAAGGGCCCCGGTTGGGTTTTTCCCCCTTTCTTCCCCCCTAATTCCCCTCTCCAAAAAAAACCTCTTTTTCTTTCCCCTTTTAATTTTAAATCTAATATTTTAAATTAAAAACCCTTTTAACATTTAATTTCCCCCAAAAACCCTATCCCCCCCTTTACCCCCTAAAAAAAATTTTTTCCCCCACCCTTATCTTCTAACTACCCTTTTAATTTAAATTTTTTCCTAATCCTTTTCCCCTTTTCCCAAATTTTTTAAAAAAAAAATATTTCCCCTTTTTTTAAAAAATTCCCTTTCCTTAAAAACTCACCCCTCACTTATAAAACAAAAAACCCTTTTAAAAATTTTTAAGCTTAAATTCCCACCATAAAAAAAAAAACCCCCTTTTTTTATTTAAAAAACCATTTAAAATTTTTAATTTCTCATTTTAAATTTTTTTCCAAGGGGGCTTTTTTTCCTAAGGGACCCCTTTTTTTTTAAGGGTTTTCCCAAAAAAAAAATTTTAAAATTCCCTTAAAGGGAAAATTCCCAAAAAAAAAAAACCCAAAAAAAATTTTTAAAATTTTTTCCCCCAAAAACCCCCTTTTTAAAATAAACAAAAAAAACCCCCTTTAAATTTTTTTTTAAACCAAAAAAATTAAAAAAAAAAAAAAAAAAAACAAAAAAAAACACACCAAAAACAAAAAAAAAAAAAAAAAAAAACCAAAAAAAAAAAAAAAAAATTTTAAAAAAAACCCCCCCTTTTTTTAAAAAAAATTTTTTTAAAAATTTAATTTAATTTTTTTTTCCCCCCCCCCAAAAAATTTTTTTTTTTTAATTTTTTAAAAAAAAAAAACCCCCCCCCTTTTTTAAAATTTTAAAAAAAATTTTAAAAATTTAAATTTTTTTAAAAAAAAAAAAAAAAATTTTTTTTTAAAAAAAAAATTTTTTAAATTTTACCCCTTTAAAAAAAACCCCCCCCCCAAAAATTAATTAAAAAAAAAAAAACCCCCCCAAATTTTAAAAACAAAAAAAAAATTTTTTTCCCCCCCCCCAAAAAAACCCCCCCCCAAAAATTTTTTTTTAAAAAAAACCCCCCAAAAAAAAAACCCCCCCAAAAAAAAATTTCCCCAAAAACCAAAAAATTTTTCCCCCCTTTTTAAAAAATTAAAAAAAAAACCCCCCCCCCCCAAAATTAAATTTTTTTTTTTTTCCCCCCCTTTTTAAAACCAAAAAAAAACCCAAAATTTTTAAAAAAAAAAAACCCCCCCCTTTAAAAAAAAAAAATTTTTTTTAAAAAAAAAAAATTTTCCCCCCAAAAAAAATTTAAACCCCCTTATTTTTTTTTTTATAACAATACAACAATTTATAATAACAAAAAAAACAACAAAAATCCAAAAAAACAAAATCAAATAAAAAATATTATCAAAAACAATAAATACATATCTATTAAATTACATACATTTATTTATTTCAACTTTAACTTTAACTCCATTTAACTATAACTTTAACTTTAACTTTAACAAACTTCTTAAATTAATTTAAATTTAATTCCCACTCTCATCATACTAATAATTATATTCACTAAAAATCTATCTACACTCACTTCCAAAACTTAAACTAAAATCCATTTTAATATATATTCACTCTATTCTAAATTCATAACCAACAATTACCCCATTACATACATTTATACCCCATACCCCCTCCCCCTACCTCTTACCACCCTTAATAAATCACACCTACACTATTCCACCCACTTACATAATCTCAATAAATAAACCTAATCACAACCCTCCACTCAATTAAACATAATTAAACACATTATTATTCCACAAACACACCTTTCAAATTCATCTATCTTCCTCCTCATATATATCCCTTCACCCATAAAATCATTCACAAACAATCATCATACATATCTACCACAATCCACACCAATTTCTAAAACCCACCCCACATATTAAAACCTTAAACACATAAATATACACTATAACCCTAATACTTCAACCTTACTTTCACCAATCTCCACCCCCATCAATCTATCTACACAATTACCCGTCACCTCCTCATCTCTTAAAATCAAATATATCCCCATCATTTTCACTATATAAACCTTACTTTTAACACTCCCAAACCATCAATCCCCCAACAACCATATCCATACCTACATACATCTCTTAAAAAAAACACAAACTCCATAATTCGCAACCTATATAATAACACTAATCCCCCATTTCAAACCTCATTATTTTCACTTCATAAATCAAAACAACCCCCAACTTTTAAACATTTTTCTAAAATTTAATAAATTCAAAATAAAAATCATACATCAAATAAAAATTACAAAAACCCCCCTTACCTCAATCCTATATATACCAACATATTTCACAAAAACACTTCCCCACACCAATAAATTTTCCTATTTCATACTCATTATAATTAAAAATTCTTATCTCCATACAATATCATCATACACCAAATTACACTATATTCATCCCCCATACTCACCCCAATATATTACAATCACCTAAAACATGCTCCCAACTTTTAAAAAATTCACCCCCCACATCTCACCTTTTATAAAATCACAACCTCCCCTTACAGTAAATACCAACAATCACTTTCAGTTTCCCACCACCCATTAACATCAAAAATTTTACCATTTCCATTTCAATCCAACCGCCACCAACCCAAACAAATACTAAGTAGTCTTCAAATCACCAACCTACTCCCACAAACCCTCATGTTTATACCCTACCATTCATTTTACAATCCTCCTTCTCTACCATAGAAACTTTGTGTATCAAATTCGTAAATAATCATTTACACTATACACCCTTCCCCTAACGTCTATAAGTTTTCCTGAAGTTCAGAACGTAATGAGGAAATCCTCTATACTTCCCGGACAATTTTAATAAGTTTTATTTTCTTTAAAAAACCCAATTTAAAAAATTCACACCATATAAGACAATAAAGGTAATGAAAGTATCAAATCAATCCCATGATCCAAACAGAATTTCATTAAATCAACACTCACATTTGTGACCTTAGCTTTTACATAAAAAAGTAGATAAGAAGTTGTGGACTTATATAATTATTATGCTAAGAAAAAGTTTGCACATTAACAATTAAAGTTGTATGTTTACAAAGAATTTTAGGCATAACAAAATTGTAATATGAATAAAAGGTTTACAGGAAGCTGTTCTGTACAGATATTTATTTGCGCCTCCCGACCCATAAGATCCCGTGAATTTGGCTAGATGGGATAGTAGTCATCCAGATACGACTAGTGTGCTAGCTCAATGGGATATATCACTGTATCTACAGCGTTAAAGAATAAAAAATTAGAATAGCAGTCGGTGCGGTGTGAAACCATCCCTCACATACGCCCGTGAGGGTTCGGCGCAAGCGTGCACGTACAAGATGGCACTTTTATTCTTTTCAAACACAAGAATGATATTTGCTACCCGGGTGGCATGAGTTCATATATCTTTCTTGTGTTTGGACATAGTCCACTGAATATTCTCAACTAGTAACATGACATTTCTCATCATATAAGACACGTGCTAATAGGGTGGGTTGCAGAAGAATTTGGCTAGGGACGATAAAATGTAACAGTGTTCTAATTAGTAAATGGTGGATGAGGGGAAACCGTCTAAACGCAACAGTGCTGGTGCGTTCAGGCCTTAAAGAGTCAACCAGTGGCTTTGAATGAGGTGATTTATGGCTTTTCTCAATATTGTATGATCACAGGAGTGAAAAGGTTGGCGGGGAGCACAGGCGAAAATCCTCTTGAGAACACTTTTTTCATGCGATTGCTTCTACAGCTGGTGTTAAGGTAGGTTATGCTGCTTTTATATCAATTTGCATAGGGGTGCTTGTGGAGAACGATCCACTCCCCACACACTGTTATTATAAAATTGGTGTGATTTCGTCTCTCCCTAAACACTTCCTTATGATCTCCCGTGTGCTGTAACGGGAGTAATAACGCGCGTTTAAGTATGGCCAATGTAAAATGTGATAGTTGTCTCGTTGTAGTGCGGTTAACGCCATATGATGTCCTGCAGTATGTCAGTATCTCTTCCGGACCCGTGCATCATGGTACGTGACGCTCGATGAAGAAAAGGTGATCATCTATGAGGGTAAATAATCTGTCAATTTTTTTATCTTATAGGTGAAGCAGTGTACGGGGTCTTTATCCAATCCTCAAGGGTCTAATGGATGTTGAATACCTTCTGAAAGAATACCTGGGGATTATGGTTTTTTTTTTCCGTCCTAAACTTGCGTTAAGGTGATTCAGCTGTCAGGTGCACGTCTCATATTCTGTTCAATCATTATAATCTGCACATAACTTAGTCTAGATCACCCGTGATCACAACGGCTTTGAGCACGTACTCCTGCTGGGATCTGCTTGTACCTGTATAAGTGTCCAAAGTCATGCGGGCCGAGAAGTTAGGCAGGAATAGTCCCTCAGCGAGCTACTATGCGATACGACTTCGTGCCTGTCCATCAGTCGCCACGGCTACGGCCTAGCGCTGCAGAAATAATAGCTCTATTATTGACGATACCCAAGGCCCATTCGTTTTGGGTTGACAGATGTAGATGCAGACTGTAGATGGGTTGGTTATCATTAATAGCACAGTTAAATATGCGTATGCGGAGAGTTTTAGACATTAATTTTGATCGCGTTGCATTTAAGTTTGGCCTGATATGGATGTTTATCTGATGAGAATATACTCTGAGTGGCTCATTGTGACAAACATTTGAACAGGATTGGGCGCGAGTCGGGCTGCCTGTTTCACTCTAAATAAAATAAAAAAAGGTAAACTGTGGGGTTGTTATGGCATTAAGATTAGGTGCAGTGGAACAGTTAAGGTGGGAGAGAAGAACTCAGAAATTCTAGGAAGACAGCTGGAACCCCTCCGTACATTGCTAGCATTCAGGTAGGGCATGAAACCTGTCGAAGGACTTCTCAGCATTCCGCAGAGTGATATATGACCCAAAAGATGGCTATGGTATGAATGATGCTCGGTAACAATTGAAGTGGCACACAAAATTTATGTCCAAATTCAATAGATGTTAAATGAGTGTGAGGAGCGGTCATGGATTACTTCCCTCTGGTTTAGTAGCTACGTCCGTTTGTCGGAATAAAGAGGTGGTGAGACTTGTGGTTTTATGTAGATGTCATTAAATAATGTGCGTCAAGTCTGGGGTACCTAGGGTTTTAAGAATCTTATAAATTCCGGCGAGAGGCGTCTGGGCTGGCGCCTTTACTACCTGCCGAAGACGCAATAGTTTCCATTTCTATCCTCCGTATATTTCACCCTCTAGCCTCTAGCGTTGTTTCTGGGAGATACCGGCATTCGCCACCAAGTCTAATAATGTATAGTAGGCCGCTTAGTCATAGGGGGTGCATATACAATGTTTCATAATACTGTGATGAAGGCTTGCCTGATATCATCGGGGTATCATAAGCGTCACACCTGTTTTGAGATACTGTCACGTCACATAGTCGGTGTTGTAGGGTTTTATGTCTCAATTGATCAAAGAGTACGCGAAAGGTCAGGATATATAGGATTATGGATGAGATGTCTCGCTGTCGGACAACATTAAACCACGGCAGGGGTGCCGTTAAAGTCCCAGAACATCCGATTAGTTGATCATGCATTAAGACTTACTATTTGGAAAAATGTTTGGATTGATGAGCATTCGCGAGCATAGAGGTTCACAAGTGTGTCAACCTTTTCGCAACTCTTACAACACCATATATTCTTCTACAGTTTACTAATATGAAACGTGCCATCTCGCGGTCGTGTATATTGTTCGAGAACGTCTTGCAACGATCTCCTGAAAGTAATCTGGCTACTCGCCGAGCTTTCGGTATTGTAAAAAAACCACCAAAAAAGAGCTACGATCGGGGTTAACCAGTGGCGGAATCGGCACAAAGTTGCCGTTCTTCAGTGCGTCTCCCTGACGGCACAAAAAAAAAATGGTTGCTTTCGTTTCCTTACTGAGCTGTACACAGGACTCCTGCTTTTTCAGGGGAATGTACCACTGTTCACATGACAATATGTTAAAAGTAGAGAGGATATTAGGTTCATTCGGATTGCTACGGTATTAGTAGAGAATCGATAGACACAAGCCGTCTCAGATGTTCATCTTTGTAGGAGGGGGGTTGCCCCGACAGGAGTGGACCAGGATAAGCTCAGAACAAAACCAACATCTTTATGACAAAAGTAACTTTTACATGTTGAAGCAAATGGCATAATAGAAACCACAGCCTCTTGCTTCAGAAGCAAAACTTGGTCGCGAATACAAACAAATGCTAGAATCTCAACAGATATCAATAGATTCAGGTGAGAATCATAGCATTATTTATGTGCATCCTGTATTAAGGATTCTCAGCGATTCACTTCCGACATTTGCAAAATAGCGCGTTATGCCCTCCCCCCTCTGGTCCCGTTCTTGGGGGGTGGGGGGGGGGATATGGGTCGGGGTGCGGGGGGGCGGGGGGGTGTCATAACCCTGACCAGCTAGCCCACCGAGGTCTTGACAGTAACTCTCTCTAGCGGCGTTTGTATCTCTGATGCGCGTATGAATGCCTCGAGCCGAGTCCTCTGGTGAAGTACAACAACACTTCCGACCATTTCCTGAACCAGATAATCTGGCAGGGTACACAAGCTGCAAAGGTAATGTTATTGTCATGGAGGTGTCTGCACACCCTATGAAGGCCTAGCTTGAGGGAGTACTTGGCAGAGCAAATCGTCTGGAATATTTCGGATCTTTAATATTCACCTTGGACTAAGCTCGTCGAACAGCCTATGGCCTTTTTGATGACCGTTTACGGACCTTATAACCGCACCTAGGGGGGTCTACCCCTCTGCTACTCCTCAACCCATTCTGTCGTACCCTCTCCTAATAGCAGGGGCCTCTTGCTGGAATGTCTATGATGAAAAGCTGCTGGTTTACATACAGGAAGCAGTGGTCTGAGGATATCTGCTTCATGGGCGTACATCCATAATTGAACCTCAAATTGTTACCGTCTTCCTCCCGTATTTCAAGCATCCTCCTGCTTAGCCATGGTGGGTCTCATTGGTCGTCTGGTTTGGTGCCAGATAATCCTCCTCTTAGAGATGTCCGCTTCCATATGAAACGGTTCTTGACTTAGCCGTCTGCAATTTTGAGAATTTGTAGGTGAATCTCGGCCAGGGGCTGCGTCCCACTGACGTGGATATACGAATCCGATCCTTCCGATCTCAGAACATGGTGAGAATTAAATTGTGTGAACTTCTTGCGCCTATTGACAGCAGGGACTGCTGCGCGTTCTAACTGTAGTGATGTCGGTCTGAGTGGATTTTCGGATCGCATGCCTTTCGCTTTGGTATTACCCCGTGTAGGACTTGTTTAGGGGCTGGAGAGAAGGCCGTGCCCGCGCCTTGGACTATTTGGTGGTGTCTCTCCCCTATATCTTAGGGGCGTCCTTGTTGGGATGGAGTGAGCGTGTCTCTATTTGGCGTAGATCTATTGAGAGATATTATAGTCACCTATACATCTGTATGGCCTGAATGAGAGCTCAGGGTTATCGGACGCCTGTTCCTCCCGACCGCGTCGTAGATCTTCTAGCCTTGTATAACCCAGAGAGTATGGACCCGCGTGATAACCTAGGTTGGTGCTTGCTCGTGACTATAGAGCCGCTTTCCGCTGGGCAGTTGGTTGAACCGGTGTCTAACCAAGTTCTCGCCATACATCATTACTTAATTCAATATGTGAGCACCAGAGAAAAGGGGGGGTGAATCAACTGTGTTAAACACTCTGGGTTGCAAAGCTAATACAGGGAAAGATTGATGGCAGCACTCGCTGTCACCTGGTAGGGATCTCAGTTAATTAGTACACTCTTTATATGCAATTTTAGAAAACTCTGCTACAGTGAGGTTGAAGAGAGCTATCTGCGAGGAGTAGGAGTAACAGGTCTAGGGTTGCAGTTTAACCTACATAGGCATGCTATGATTACAATTTGCTGACGGAATAATGAATTTTCAGTAATGTCACGTGTTGTAGTAATAGTAGGTGGCTAAGAATAGTGACTCTCCTCAGAGTCGATAGATGTAGGGGGTCTTTGTCAGTTTCCAGAGAGTAGATCATTACTCTCAAGTCGCCACTCGCCATGATGAGTGTCCAGCAAAGTCCGGGAGACGGTTGTTTACGGTGGGAGGAGGAATGGGGTGAAAGCATGGGGGTTTAACCAATGACAGTGGGCAGTGTCTCACCACCCTGGGGACAGTAGAGGCTTGTTGAGGCGTCCGGCTGTTACCTTCTGTGTTTATAAAACAAGTGGCTGTGTACCGAGCCAGTCCGCTGTCAAAATGTCGTGGACCCAATACTGAGATCGAGTGTGTCCCCCTGCGACGAGAAAGTTCGTACGAAGGTCGGCCTTTCATTACCCACGCTATTGCTGGCTTAGGCGATGTGTCCCAGGCCCTTAGGATCACCGTCACGGAGAAGGGCTATTGACCGCCGAGAGCGGGCGAAATACAACAAGGGAACTGGCGTTTGTCTGGCCTCCTCCCCGCAGCGCAGGTGCTTCCCACAGTGAACTAAGCGGGCAGTGATGATCTCGGAGTCTGCAGTCGTGCTGTTCAGAGCAGCGATGATTGCTCAGTTGTCGCGTGCGCCTTGGATGGGTCCGCTGGCCAAATGCAGAGCGCACCGAGGCACGACACAAAGGGTGGATGGTGTGGGTGGCACGGTTGGTGCTCGTTTCGTGATAGTGTCCTTAATCAAAAAAAATAAATTTTACCCTATTATTTTTCAGCCTGACAGCTAGCGGTGGTGTCCCGAGCTCTCTTATCCCTGCCCCCTACACAGTGCGGGTTGCTAGTGTGCGGACTTTCATATTCTCACGCTTTTCGCAGCGCCGTGCAGGTGTCGAGTGGGTAAGAACCAGAGAAAGCGGCGGTCTCACCCAGGAGGCACCGGAGCTCCAGCAGCAGACGGGCAGCTCAGCAGAGTCCACTGCCCAAATGCGGCGCTGTGCACAAAATGGCGCCGGGAGCTGAGAGCGCGGCGGGCGCGTTCGATCTGCACCACGCATCTCCCGTCTCCGGACACCTCTCTCCTTGCGTAGTCGGCCGCCTCCCGTACACCCCGGGTGTCCAGGGGTCACACCGCGTCTGCCTCGGTATGCTTAGGGGCTCCGGTGAAGCACAGGCATCCTGGCAGGGCAGCCTGATTTCGCGCGCCGATAACTGCAGCTCTCCCCGCTGCTCCGGACCGCCGTGGAAAACAATGATTGGGCTCCAGGGCCGTGGATGCGGTGTCTCACTCTCTCTCATTTATGTACAAGTTGTTGCTCTCTGATCGCTGTAGGTCTCTTCCACCCTTTTGTTAGCAATGGGAAAGTGAGTTGGGTCTCTCTTTTTATATTGCTCAGTGGGAGCGCTGTTTCTAGCTCACCCATCGAGCGATGTTAGCCTCAAAGCACCAGGAGACCTGTTATAAGATCTTGTCACGCTGGTACAGAGTTCCCGTAGTCTTGCATAAAATGTTCCCAGCAACCTCTGCTGTTTGCTGGAGGTGTGGAAGGGGAGAGGGAACCATGTCCCACGATTGGTGGGGATGTCCCCTACTCAGAGGCTTCTGGACTCTGTGCTAGAGGTGATTGAGGCGGCAACGGGCATTCTGATTCCTGACTCGCCGGAGGCCTTGTTACTTTTTATGTTCCCCTTGCCAATTAGTAGATTTAAGAAATTCCTTCTATAGCAGGCTGCCAAAACCATAATTCCACGGAAATAGAAGTCACCTGTCCCCACAACCTTGGAAGATTGGTTTGCAGTAATTAGTGCGGTTCAGAGAATGGAAGAATTGATAGCCCAAACTCCCGAGAAGGCATATAAATTTATTAGGACCTGGTCCCTTTTCAAAAATTTCCCACTTTATTTTTCCATCACCTGTTAGTGTGGGATTGACTGTGGCAGGCTGGGTGCTTCTCTCTTCTCTACATTGGGTGTTCCCCGCTTCATTTTTCCTTATTCCCATCTATTCCTTCATTTTTCCTTATTCCCATCCTCCCCTTTTTGTTTTTTGTGTGTGCATCCCTCTTTCTTATACGTCTTGTGAGACTGCCTTTTGGTTGTATGGGTTAGGGTAAGGGTTAGGGTTAGGGTTAGTAGGGTTAGTGTTAGGGTTAGGGTTAGGGTTATTTACGGTTAGGATTAGGGTTAGGGTTAGGAAATAGAGATGAATGTCCAGCTCTGCTTAGGATGTGGCAAAATCCACGTTTATTGAAGTGAAGTAAAACTCAAGACATCCAGGACAAATTCACGCTTTCACTTTTGACATGGCCCCCCTTTGTGCCCCAACAAAATAAAGCAACCCAAATGAACACCCTATATGGCAATTTTAAAATTTAATTGGAAAAACAAACAAAGGGGTAAATGTATGGCTGTAAAAATCAAAAACAAAACAAAGAAAAACAAACAAAAGTAAGCAGGAAAACCCCAAAGGTTGATTCATAAAATACAAAAACATTAAAAAATGCAAAAAATCAAATCCGGCCTACTGAGAACCTCTGGGGGGGCAATCCTTGTCTTAAAAGTAATATCTAAAAAAAAATCGCGTTTGAGAAATCATTTTTTACTTCCCCCCCCCTCTAGGGGGAACCTAACCCCTCTCTATACCCACCCCACATATTGGATCATGAGGGCGACACAGCAACCCCCTGTTGCCCCAAAAATTAAATGCCCTTCTTATCCCATCTTAAAATTGAAAAGGTTGGGGCACCAACTTTATTGAATACAACATTTGGAGCCCACGTTACTAAATAAACAACATACGGTGTGTTAAATTTTAAACATACGTTTATATATAGTGTTTACCAGTTTTTAAATTTAAAGGTAAGGACTGTTTGGGAGCACACTAAAACCAAATGCATCTCCCGGGAAACCGCACCTAAAGGACCCGGGAAACCGCAGCCATGAGGGGGTTTTGAATTGCCGAAAAACTGGGGAAAAAGTGCTGTTTTTAAAAGGGGGCCCTCTAGCAACACTTTTTAAAACCCGGGCTTTGGAAAAAAATTTAACCAAAAGGGGATCTAACGTAAGAATTGAAAGATATTTTTTTAAAATTTCGAAATGTTGGAATTTCCACACTATAGGGATTTAAAAAAAAAATTTAGCGGCATTTTTAAATGTGACGGGGGAACTACAACATTTTTGATTTCAAACAAACACAAAGGGTTTTAAATGTACAATATCTTGGAAATTTTAAATTTTCCAACCCGAACTTTCTGTTTTTAAGATTTTTCCCTATATTAAACTTCTATCCCAAAAATAAACCAAAGATTGGAACAATCCCGTCGGGCCCCTCAAAAATTTTTCCCACCAGCGGGGATAACTTTTTAAAGTATGTTTGGGGTGACAAGCCTAAAAAGTAAGAGGTGTTCCCCGGGGTTTTTTTAGGGAAGGGGGAAATAGATACTTTGGCCTGATAACCCCCAACGTAAAAATCCAAAAAATCTTTGGGTAAAAAATTTTTGGGTAAAGAAAAAACAAATTTCAACGAAAAAATTGATTTGAAAAAATTCCGATTTCATACCCCCCAATCCCCCCCCCCAAAAAATTAAAGGGGGGTCATCTATTTTTGCGCCCATACCAAACAATATCAGCACAAAGGGTTAATATCAGAAAAAAAAAAAGGTTCCCACCAGTCCAGGGTAAATTTTGCAAAAAGGGGGGGAAAAACCGGTTTCCCCCTTGGGGGCACCAGTAAATTCCCCAAAAAAAAAAAATCCAAATTTAAAAAAATTTGGGTTTTTTCAAAAGAAAAATCAATAAAACTTTTTTTAAAATGGGTTGAAAATCACTGTAGGTTCAAAAACCCCAAGACGCGCAGAGACACCTGCATCATGTGAAAATGATTTACATAAATTTAAATCCAAGAACCATTGGAAGTTCCCCGGAAAAAATTTGGGGCTTCAACTCGATCCCCTTAAAAAACCCGGGTACCCTGTCCGGGCCTCTTTACGCTTTTTTTTTTTTTTTTTTAAAATTGTTTTTTAAATTTGGACCAAAAAGAAAAAAATTACAAACCCTTATGACATGTTTTCACACCCCACATACAAGGTAACATAAAAGTATGTCAAAAAAATTTAAAAAAATTTCCCAAACGTGGCCTTTCCTTTTAACAATAAATAGGGTAGCATGAAAACCCGTGGCCCCCTTTTTTTTCACTTTTCTTACTAAGTAAACTTTTAAACATGTAAACCCCTTTCCCCCTTTTTGATATGTTTAAAAGTTGGTGTAAAAAAACCCGTTATGATTAAACAGCTCCACCCCCCCTGCCCCGCCACCGGGGTCCCCCCCTCCGCCCCGTGCCCCGCCCCCCGCCCCCAATAGATCCATGTATTTTGGAAATTTTTTAATATCCCCTCGCCATCAGAAAACAACCTACCCCTCATCCGTTTAAACTCACTGTCATTTTCAAGAGTAAGAATTAGAAACCAGCGGGGGAGCAAAACCACCCCTTGCTAGGGGGTTCCCCTCCATAAATTTGGGCCCACATATGCCCACCGTGGGGGGTTCTGCGCCCCAAGCTGCCCCCCCAATTTCCCCAAACCCCCTTTCCAAAAAAAAGAATATAATTTCTCCCCAAACCCCCGGGGTTGGCAGGGTCTCCAAAAATTTTTCCCCCCTTTTTGGGTTTGAAGGGCCCCCCACCCAATCCCATTCTAAATAAAAATACATTTCTCCAAAAATTTTCATAAAAATCGGACAAAATTTTTCAGCAAAATTTGGGAGTATTGTTTCCTGCGGGCGGCCCATAAAAAATGTAAAAAACCCGCAATTTCCCCATTTGAAAAGGTGGATGAGCCCCGTCCTAAAAACCGAACATCCCCAAGGTGGTTTAGCCCTAAAAAAGGGGAAAACCCCAATGGCTTTGAATGAAGGTGTTTATGGTTTCCCAAAAATTTTTTTTTTTTTTTTTTATCCCAGGACATCCCCCACGGGCAGTAAAACCCGGGTTCCCCGCCGGGAAAAAACATCCTTCTGACGAAAATTTTTTCCCAAATCCGATGCCCTCCCCCGGTGTCGGGTACGCTTAGGGTTGCTTTTTTAAAGGGGCCCCAAAAAAGGGTAGTTTTTTAATAAAATCGGTGTGAATTTGGGAAATCGCTTAGGCCCATAAAAGCAAGTTTTTTGTAGGGTAACGCCGTTTTCCCAGTGGGAAAATTGAAAACTTTAGGTGTCCCCGTCGGGTTTCGGGGGTTTTCAAACAGTTTTGGGTTCGAAAAGTCACCCGTCCCAGAAAATCCCAAGCCCCCCCGGGAAATAATTTTTCCCTGAAATATTAAAAAAAGGTACACTAAATAAAGGGAATTCCCTATCAAAACTGAGCGTTTTTTCGGGGTTTACCCAAAACCCTCAAGGGTTTCAGCCCATGTTTAAAACCCTTCGGAAAGTACCAGGGGGTTTCCCTCCAAAAAACCCCGGGGTTTAGGATCATGCCCCCGGTGTAAGGGGAAACCGAGGTAAAAAGTTTTCCGAGGCCCCATCTTATTCCGGGCCTCAAAACTCAAAAAACAACATTGACCCCTACCTCTCCCGGGACTGGGCTTTACTGAATGTAAAAAGGGCCCGGGGGGAGATGTTAGGAAGGAAAAACCCCCTCCAACAGTTTACTACAACCTCCGTCCCCCCTCCATCCGCCCAGGTACCGGCCTAGCGCCCGCCAACAATAAGGGTCTTTTTAATTGGGCCCCCAAAGGGCCCCCATTCTTTTTGGGGGTTTTGACAATTTAGTGCAAAGGGAAAGCGCGCCCCTTATGTCCAGATGAACTCCCCTCACCACTTCCAAACCGGGCCAGGTTTTGTTTTTGGGTGGTTATCAAAGGGCCTTCTAAACATTCCGCACCTTAAAGGGACTGCCACAAAACCAGACTGGATATGGTTTAATAAAGCCGGTAAAAAATGTTTAACCTATTACCCAATATTTTTGGCCAAAAATTTTAAAAATCCAAATTCAATAAGGGTCTTTTTTAAAGTGAAAAGTGGGGTTTTTGGAATCAAAGAAAATTTGGGGCCCTCTCGGATTTTTATTTAATGTCTTTAAAATTTAAGGGGCCCAAAGTGGGGGGCCCACTTGGGGTTTTAAAGATCTTATCAAATTGGGCCGAGAGGCCCCGGGGCCGGGAGCCTTTTACCCCCTGGCCGAAGACGCAATAGCCCCCCCTTACTTCCCCCCGAAATTTTCCCCCCTAGCTCCAACGTTGTTTTTTGGGAAAGATCCCCCCGGGGGTTCGCACCAATCAAAGGAATGACCGGGTAGCCCCCTCTCATAGGGGGTGCACATAAAATTTCAAAAAATTTTTAAGGATTGGGGTTCGATATCATGGGGCCTAAGGTCCCTCCTTTTTTGGATTTTCCCAACGAAAATTAGTAGGGCCCTTTTGGGGTTTTTTCCCCTCTCCAGTGTTTAAACACCCCCCCCAAAGGTGCAAAATTTTAAAGGGATATGGATGGATTTTATCCTGTAAACCCCCAAACCTACCCAAACCCCCGGCGGGGAAAAGGGTTTAAAACCCCCACAACCCCCCTTTAAAGTGATCCCTCTGCATTTAAAAAATCTACACTTCGGTAAAAAATTTTTTGGGTTTGGGGAATTCGGGGGTTAAAGGGGATACTTTTTAAATTCGCAACTTTCCCCCTAAAATTTTATAAAGGGCCCCTTGGTCCTTTTAAAAATGTTCGAGAACCTTTTGCACCAACCTCTCCTAAGTAAAAGGCTACTCCGCGAGCTTTCTTTTTGTAAGTGGCTAGGGGGCCCAAACCCAAAAATGGCGCGCATCGCACAAAGTTACCCCCCCTTCCAGGGGCGTCTCCTGAAGGCAAAAATTTGATTTTAAATTTTTTAAAAAGTTGGCGGGGAGCCCTTCCTGGGGTTTCTGGGGGTTTCCCCTTTTTCCATACACATTTTAAAAAAAGGGGCCATTTTGGGTTCCTCAAAGGGTTTGGGAACTATTAAAGATCATGACCCAAGGCTCCCCACCCCCGGGGGCACTTAGGGGAAACCCTATTAAAAGGATCCCCAGCAAATTCCCATCTCCCACCCAAACTTGCAAAAATGAGGGGGGGGGGGGGGGGGTGGTAGGGTCAAAACCCGGCCCCAAAGCTACCCACCGAGTCAGACAGTTTAACCCCCCTATGCGTTTTTTTCTGGGGCCCGGGTGGGAACCCCCCGTCCCGGGAGCCCCTTTTGGTGTCCCCAAAACATTTCCCGCCCATTTCCGGAACCCCCAATAGGGCGGGGAAAAACAGCAAAACGAGTTATTTCATGGCGTTGTCTGCACACCCCCTTGAAGGCCCTACGCTTGAGGGTTAGCCTCAAAGCACCAGGAGACCTGTTATAAGATCTTGTCACGCTGGTACAGAGTTCCCTATCTTGCATAAAATTTTCCCAAAACCTCTCTGTTTGCGGGGGTGGGGAAGGGGGAAGGAACCTTTCCCCCAATTTGGGATGCCCCTACTCAAGGGGGCTTCTGGCCTTCTAAGGTTTGGGGGAGGCGGAAAGGGGCTTTCTGATTCCCTGACCCCCCGGAGGCCTTGTTCCCTTCCCAATTGAAATTTTAAAAGAAACCCCTTCTAAGGCATCTATTACAGCTGCCAAAACCATAATTCCACGGAAAAAAGTCACCTTTTTCCCCAACCTTTGGGAAAATTGGTTGCATAATTTTTGGGGGGTTTAGAAATGGAAAATTGATAGCCAAAACTCCCGAGTAGGCAGTAAAATTTTTTAGGAAACCTTCCCTTTTTAAAAAAATTTCCCCCCTTTATTTTTTCCCTCACCTGTTTTGTGGGATGACTGGGGAGGCTTCTACATCTTCTCTACATTGGGGGTTCCCCCATTCCATCATTTTTTTTTCCCTTTTTCCCATCTATTCTTCATTTTTTCCTTTTTCCCATCCTCCCCCTTTTTTTTTTTTTGTGGTTTCATCCCCCTTTTTTTTAACGTCTTGTGAGACTGCCTTTTTGTTGTATGGGGGTTTGCCTCTCGTTTTCGGCGGGGGTTTTCTTTTTTTTCTTTTTTTTTATTTATTTTATTTATTTATTTTTTTTTATTTTTCTCTCTCTTTCTTTTCCTTTGGGGATAGGGTGTTTACAGCGCCCTTTTTGTTTCTTTTTTTATTTTGAGTTATATTCATTCTCTCCTGGGTTGGGTGTTTTAGTGTTAGGTTTGTAAGGGGTTTGGGTTAGGTTAGATTTATAGGGTCAGGTTAGGGGTTAGGGGTTTGGGGTTTAAAGGGGTTTGGGGTTTGGGGTTTGTAGGGTTAGGGTTAGGGGGTTAAGGTTAGGGTTTGGGAGGGTTAGGGTAGGGGTTGGGTTAGGTTAGGGGAGGGGGTTTTGGGGTTTTGGTTAGGGTTAGGGTTAGGGTTAG
>JAODAL010059974.1:0-21153 GCA_025379985.1 Phyllomedusa bahiana | reverse complement strand
TGTAAATACCCTTTACAAAACCCAAAAAAAGCCGTTTATGTATGGTCCCGACTCAATTCAGCCTTTTCAGGGGGGGTTTTTTCCAATTCCCCTAATTATACTTGTTTCAACTAAAGGCTTGCAAAAAAGCTTATCCGTAATACATTTCACTTATTCCTTTAATAATCAGCGCATTGGCATGTACATTCAAACTTTTGTAACATGCCCCTTTATCGCAATAGATACCTTTGAATCATGAGTCCGTACTTAACTGTAGTAGTACAGTCGCGATAGTCCCTCGTTACGGTAGCAGAGTGGAGATGTTATAGAGCTGGCTGGTAGCGGGTGCACAGCTCCTGCTGCGACGTTTCGGAAAAGCACATTTCCTTTCTATTGCGATAATTGGCATGTCGAAAAAATGTTTGAATGTAATGACAATCGTGTTATTAAAGGAATAAGTAAATGTATCCAAAAAGCACTTTTTGTAAAAGCCTTAGTTTTAAAAAACCTGTAAATACCCTACCTCTCTCTATATAGTCAGAGGTAAATGATAATATTCTAGGTGTTGGTAGCTGCCACTAGGGGGAGCTTACTGCCCAAGGATTTATCTTTGAGTTCAATGCAAGCTGTATAATCAGTCTGTAGTAGGTTTTTTCCCAGGGGCCCTTTTGTATTAAAAATGTCTAGGGTAAGACTCCTTTTTGCCCATAAACAACCATTTAGAGCTCAGGTTTAATTCCATACAGCGCTCTGGAAAATAAAAACTGAGCTCTGATTGGTTGCTATGGGCAATAAAAGAAAGTCTTATCTGACGTTTTTATACATAAACCTATGAGTGGTAAGAAGTCTGTTACCTCCCGTAAAATAGTATGATTAAAAGTGTAAAATGGGCTTCGTATTATAGAAAACTATACACCCCCCACAAAAACGACATAATACTAAAACGTACGTAGAACACAAAGACCCCATGCAGGACGAGAGCAGACTCCCCGCGATGGGGTCTGTATATACTCTGGGGTCACTCCATGTGCAGGAAAAGCTGTCCGCCCCTCCTCTTCACAAATATTTTGCCAGATAACAATTTAAAAAAAGGGTGGAGGGCCACGCTGCTCCCCAAAACTTCATTATTTACCAAATTTGATAAAATAAAGTTATGAAGAGGTGAAAACAGGACAAAAACCAACTGCCAGTAAAGGCCCCTTTCCCCTTTTTGAGGGGGTTTGGCCATCAACACCTCCACAGCAAGAGCCCCCAAAGTGATGAGGGGGAGACAAGAGACCCGGGGACATTTCCCTAACAGGATCTTGCTGACTTTCTACCGTAGTGCTGGAGATCAAAAACGTGGGCGGAGAGTGGACTTTTGAACCGTGACACAATTTCCCAAAATTAACCAATTTTCACAGATAAAAAATTCCTGGTAGGGGGTAAAGGTTTCCCAAAGGGGATGAAAACAATATGTTTTATTTTTATTTTTTTATTTTGGGGGGTAGAGGGAGGGGGGGGGGCTATATATGATGTTTTATCTTTATTCTGCAGGTCCATACAATTACAATGAGTTTTTTTTTAAATTTTATTATCATCAACATTTTCTGAGAACAATCACATTTTATTTTTCCGTCTACGGACCTGCTTGCTTTTTGTGGCCAGAAGTGTTGTTTTCATTGGTGTCATTTTCAGTCTTTGTCTTAAGAGGGCCCTGAAAATACATCTTCTCGGTCTGGCCCACCAAGATCCCTAACTGCTATCACACACATCTGTCACTCCCTGCACTTGGGCACTCACAGACACTTATCTGTATATAGATGTATTTATCAGGGTGGCAGGTTCATCCATTTTTCATGTAAACCACCCTATTTATGAAAACAAGGCTGGCCCATTGTAAACTTGGCATTCTTTACCGTATGTTTTCACCCTATACACCCTAATAGATTGTAAGCTCTCCTGAGCAGGGCCCTCACACCTTGTGTCTCATTTGTAAGTACTTTTAAATGTGTAATGACTGTATGTTTACCCTTGAATTTGTAAAGTGCTGCGGAATATGTTGGCGCTATAGAAATAAAGATTATTATTATTATTGTCTCCTTGATCAATTTTAAGTTTTGGGGAGGCAAAATTACAATAAAAAAACCCCACAATTTTAGGACCTGTGTGTTCACTGTAAGGGATAAATAAGGTTATATATAGTTTGAACTTTATACAGACACAATTAATTAGGTTTCATTTTTTTATATTTGTAAAAGTTTCTACTTGTAATTTTAGTCTCTCTAGGATTACCTAAACGGCGGGGAGGAGCGACGGAATCCACTGTTCTCTATGAGAACTGTGGATTACCGTAATGACAGGGACGGATTGGCGCCGTACTGCAGCGCAAATCCGGCGCGCAGTACGCCGCCAATCCCGGGACAAATAAGGCCGTGTGAACGGCCCTAAAACTCACCAGTAATAGGTGAGAGTTCAGTGTGGCTTTAAAAGGGGTTAGGCATTCATTACAGTTTAAAACCAGAAGTTTACATACACTATATAAAAAGACACATATGCAGGGTTTTTCTCACTACCTGACATGAAGTCATAATAAACCTTTTTGTTTTAGGTCAATTAGGAACCAAAATTATTTATATTTGCCAAAAGCCAGAATAATGAGAGAGGGCAGAAATACAGAGAGAGGGAGAATTTTTAAGGCCATTATTATTATGTATGTAAGTCAAAAGTTTACATACATTAGGATTACTATGCCTTTAAACAGTTTGGGACAGCCCATATGAAGATGTCATGTCTTTGGAAGCTTCTGATAGGTTTATTGGCAACATCTGAGTTAGAGACACACCGTGGATGTATTTTTTAAACACACCACAAACACACTGCTTTTGTGTGTAACATCCTGGGAAAGTCTAAAGAAATCAGCCAAGATATCAGGAAGAGAATTATGGACTTGCACAAGTCTGGATCATCCTTGGATGCAATTTCCAAATACCTGAGGGTGCCTTGTTCCTCTGTAAAACCAATTAAATGCAAGCACAAACAAGACTGGAATGTCTCACCATCATATCGCTCAGGAAAGAGACAGGTTCTGTGTCTCAGAGATTAATGTGCTTTGGTCTGACATGTAAATATCAACCCAAGAACAAAAGCAAAAGACCTTTTGAAGATGCTGGCGGAAGCTGGTAAGATTGTGTCATTACCGTGAAATGAGTACTCTATCAAAATGGGCTGAAAGGCCCCTCTGCCAGGAAGAAGCCATTACTCCAAAATAAACATATAAAATCCAGATTAATGTTTGAAATTGCACACAGGAACAGAGACCTAAATTTTTGGAGACATGTCCTGTGGTCTGAAGAATCTAAAATGGAACTGATTGGCCATAATGAACATTGTTACTTTTGGAGTAAAAAGTAAATAGCTTTGAAGTCTAAGAACACAATCCCAACAGTGAAAAACAGTACTGGCAGAATCATGTTGTGGGGTTGTTTTGCTGCAGGAGGGACTAGTGCACTTTACAAAATAGATGGCATAATGGGGAAAGAAGATTATATGGCAATGCTGAAGCAACATCTCAAGATATCAGCCAGGAAGTTAAAGCTTGGGCGGAAATGGGTCTTGAAAATAGACAATGACCCAAAGCATATAGCCAAACTGGTTACAAAGTGGCTTAAGGATAACCAAGTCAATGTTTTGGAGAGGCCATCACAACGTCCTGATCTCAATCCTGTTGACAATGTATGGACAAAGCTGAAAAGGCAGGTGCGAGCAAGGCGACCTACAAACATGGCTCAGTTACACCAATTCTGTCAGGAGGAATGGGCCAAGATTCCTACCAACTTTTGTGAGAAGCTTGTGGAACGATATCCAAAACTATTGACCCAAGTCCTACAGTTTAAGGGCAATGTTACCAAATATTAATGAAATGTATGGAAACTTTTGACTTTGCAGAAAGTAATAACAATGCCTCAAAAAATTCTCTCTCTCTCATTATTCTGGCATTTCTCAAATATAAATAATTTTGGTTCCTAATTGACCTAAACGGTAAGGTTTATTCTAAATTTCATGTAAATGTGAGAAAAACATGCAGATGTGTCGTTCTATATAGTGTATGTAAACTTCTGGTTTCAACTGTAGGTGCTTCTGCCTTACGAAATACCTCACCCCACAGTAGGAGATAATCTACTGTAGAAGATAACCATAGCTCCCCCTCTCCCTGCACAATGGCTTCTTCCCAGGTCATAGAGCATGCCTAGAAAACTCTCCTATAGAAATCAACAGGTCTACTCAATTTCCATGAAGCTGCGGTAAAGCATCTATTTAAATGCTGTTAAAAACAGCTCTGGCAAGAAGGCTGCCCCCATAATCATATACAAAAAAAAAAAAAAAAAATCTACATTCAGAAAATTAAAACCACTAAGAAGAATATTAATATATATATTATAATTTTTTTTTTCTAATTCAAATGAGATACTGCTACATATTCTTCTTAGCGGTTTTAATTTTCTGATTGTAGATATTTTTTTTCTGTATATGATTATGGGGGCAGCCTTCTTGCCAGAGCTGCTTTTAACAGCGATTAAAAAGATACTTTACAGCAGCTTCATGGACATTGAGTAGACCTATTGACTTCTATAGGAGAGTTTTCTAGGCATGCTCTATGACCTGGGAAGAAGCCACTGTGCAGGGAGAGGGGGAGCTGTGATTATCTCCTACAGTATGTGTGTGTGTATATATATATATATATATATATATATATATCTTGCTTTATAATCGCCAAAGACAGGTTCCTAGGCCCAAAATGGCAGTCTGCGCAATGGGACAGATTCCTGGTGGGCTATGCTGCCTGCTGTATAAATTACTGGGAGCAGAGCGGCCCAACGGACCCCAAGCTTTCTGTTCTCACAGGTACAAAGCAGTCTGTGCTCTGCTTCCATAAAGCTCTGCCCCCTCCACTAGCAGCAATCACACCGGACAGATCAGGAAAGCAGCCAGAAGTGGGCTGTCATTAGGACTGGAAGAGGCTGAGATGGGCGCTCAGAGCAGATCCTGGGATTGCAGGCAGCTCTATGCATAGAAGACCCCAGCAGCTGCTTCCCTCCTACCTGACCTAAAGCAGCTCAGAAAGGGGTGGGGGTTGGGAATGTTCACAGGGCGTATTTCGACACAGAATTGCGCTGAAACGCAAACAAAATACACCACTTAAATTGTAAAAAAAATTTAAATAAAAACAACATCATTTTCGCTGGGTGATTTATTAGGTATTTTCAGTCCTTTAAGCACCCGGGAAATACAAGGATACGGGGGGTTTTTTCCTTTTAAATTACAGGGTTCAAAATTGGGCCTCTAAAATTAACCTCAACCTAAGAAGATGTTTTGAGCCCCCCAAATTCAGTCCGGAAAGCAAATAAATACGTTTGGCAGGGGAAGGGGGGGGCAAAGCTTATGGAGCGGGCTCTGGAGCTGAGCACACTTCATACACGGCAGCTGCTCGATGTTGATTACAGCTGGCACCTGCAGGGCTTTACTGGGACCAAAAGCACTCGCAGGGCCAGCTGTACCAACACCCAAAACTTGCCATGTATAAGGGTTTAGCCCCTGGCCCACTCTAAACAACCTCTATACCCGTCTTCCTTGGCCGGGGTTTTTTTTAACCCCCCTTTAGGGTATTCCCAAAAAAAAAAGGGGGAAAACCCCCTTTTTTCCCCCCAAATGGGGAAAATGCCCCCCAATCTCTCGGGTTTGCTTAATTTTTTTTTTCACTTACATTTTTTTGCAAAAAAAAAAAAAAGGGGGGGGGGGGTTAAAGTTTCAAAAAAAATTTTTTAAAAAAATTTTTTTTTAAAAAAAACCTGTTTTTTTTTCCCGTTTTTTTTCCAAAAATGCGCGGCCAAAATTTAAATAACGGGGGCCCCTTTTTTAAAAAGGGCCACGGGGGGTTTTTTTCCGGGGGTTTTTTCCCCCCTTTTTTCCCCTTTTTTGGGATTGGTATAAAGTTCCGGGGGTTTTTTTGACTTTTTTTTTTGGGGGGGAAAAAAAACCGAAAAAAAAAAAAAAAAAACAAACAAAGCACGAAGGGAAAAAAAAACAATTATTTTTTAAATATAAAATTTTAAATTTTTTCCTTAAGAAATTTCTATGAAAAAGGGAGGATTTAAATTTTCCCCCCTTAAAAAAAAAAAAAAAAAAAAGAAAAAAAAAACCCAAAAAAAAACCCCCAGCCTAAGGGGGTTCAAATTTTAATTTGTTTTTCCCAAAAAAATACGAGTTCCGGGTTTTATAATTTCCCCTTGAACCAGGGTTTTTTATGGCCCCAAAAAATTTGCACATTTTTAAAAAAGCAAAAGGCAAAAAATAAAAAAAAAATCTGGGGCTTTTTTTTGGGGGGCCTCCAAATGCTGCCCGGTATTGTTTAAGGGTTTTAGGCATTGGGGAAAATTTTTTTAAAACCCCTAAATCCCGTAAAACCTGAAAACTTTTACCGAACAAAAATTTCTTTTTTTTGAGCAAAAAGACAAAACGGCAATAACCCCAAAACATCCGAATAGACCTCAGTTGCAAATTTGAGTTGTAGTCCATACAACTTAAATCTTCTTAGGTCCGTTTTTTTAAACCCCCCATTTTTTCCAAAAATTAAACTTCCCAAAAATTTGCCGCGTTTCAAGTCAATAAACCCCATAGATATGAATGGGACTCTGTGGAAGGAGGGACTACCTAAAATCCAAAAAGCCCCAGACACTAGGAAATGTTAAATTATGAACATAGCTTATGATGGCTAAATACCTGCTAGGAGGCATAGCGTTAGCATAGCCATGGCTCCAACAAAAACATTTTCGGTGAAAAAGGGCCAATTGGGCACAAGTTTATCATTTGGGATTTTTATCCATTGCGAGGGTGCTTTATCAAACCATGTCTGGATACATTCTGGCAGGTATTCAGATGTATACAGCCAACATATGGCTTGTTCATAATATAAATTTAGCCTTACAGCTCAGAGCTCCATCTTAGCAATGTGTAATTTTCAGTCGAGAAACAATCTCACATTAAAATTTAACAGTCCTCCCCAAAAAAAAAGGGTTTTAGGGTACAATGGGGCCCTTTCCCGGGACACTGATTTTGAGTCTGGTTTCAAAAAAAAAGTTCCAGAACGATCCACCATTACCCGAACATTTTTTTTTTTAAAACAACATTACTTAAAGTGTAGCAAGATGGCGTCCACTACGCCTCCACAGTACGGGTGGTACACATGTCCTGCCCTTTATATGTGCCAGCTCCTTTGGGCACCAGGTAAGTGCCCCACTTTCTTTTTTTCCGGTACATTACATATAAAGTATGTGACCAAAAGAAGCTCATGCCCTCAACATAGAAAGTGATTTCCAGCTTTCGTTCATTCTTTTTCGACCGTTAGGGTAGTTAATGGCGTTTGTTAAATACCTTTTTGAGTACATTAATAGAAAAAGGGTCCCAAAACTTATTTTAAAGGGGTTGCTCACACAAGGATTGCTTTTTTTAGTTAAAAATCTGTAAAAACAAGTCACTTTTTCAATAATTCCATTAGCGGAGTCCTACCTTTTTTTTTTTTTTTTTTTTTTTTTTTTTTTTTTTTTTATTTTAGATATCCCCTCTTGTATGCCGCAAACAGCTCCCCATCCTTAGCTACAGACTTTTTACTCCTTTATGAAGGCTGCACACGTTCTATACTACAGACCTGGCTTCTAACTGCAAACCTACTGGGAAAAACCGTAAAACCCCCTGAATTCAAAATGAAACCAAGAAAACAGGACTGAGGTAAGATGAATTTTTGGTTGGGAAAAAACCCCCTTTTTAACAACTTAAATGTTTGGGGTTGATTTAAATTTTAATGTAAAATATGTAACGCATTCAGATGAATATTATTTTAAAATAAATTTTTGCACGGGGTAAAACGGGTTTTTTCAAAAAATCCCACATGTCAATTTTTTTGATCCCCCTTTTAGTATTAAAAAGCCCCAAAAGAAAAAAAATAAGGGAAAAAATTTTTTTCAGTCCAAAAAAAGTATCCAAAAAACCCACCCCCAATTTTTGGGGGGTTTTTTCATGCCCTTTTTAACGCAATACGTTTTACATATTGTAAAAACGTATCGAAGACGATGGTTTGGAACAAAAATTTTGATGTAAAACTTGCTTAATTTCATAATTTTCATTTGCCTTTTTTGGGGACAGTTTTTGGGCCCCATTTTTGAAAAAAGTTTAGGTCTAAAAAATCACTTTTTTGCCCATTTAAATTACTATGGGCCAAAAAAATGAGTTTTTTGACCCAAACAGTTTTTTTTATCCCTGTGGCCCTTTGTGGGCTCGGGACTAAATCACTCTTTTTCCCTAGAGTTTTTGGTCTCCACATACAAAATTTTTTTGTCCTGTAACCCAAAAATGTTGAGGGGGTTTTACGTACAGTGAAATCAAAAGGGGCAGTAAATGTCCCGCACATGGGGAAAAACCCCCTTTGCTCCTCAAGCTTATACCTACCATATAGGTCCATACAAGGACAATGTATTACAGAGCTGCAATACAGCTTTTTGCAAAAAACCCCTTTTAAGTAATGACATTTAAAGAGACAGAAAAAAAGTAAATTTTTCCCCGTTACTACGTGAACACGAAAAGGTAAAAAAGGCTAGGGGGCAAGCACAGAATACCCTCAAATTATTAAATTTTTGAGCGGCCCAAAAAACCATGGTACCCCCGGGGGCCGGGATAGACAGCAATGAGAAAAACCCCTGCTTTTACCATACAGCAAGGAATTTTTTTCCACGGGTTTTAAAAACCATTGGAATAAACAAAATGTTGTATATTCCGCTCGGATTTGCCGTTGGTCCCATACAACCCATTGGCCCAAAAAGGTCCACAATGTCAAAAAAAGCGGAGGTAAAAGGCAAAATTTTACAAATGCCGTGTGGAACCTAGCCCAAAACAGGACAAAAAGCCTCTGAACACAGCTTTACCCACATTAACGCCTCCCAAGTGAATGGACGGGATAATCTCTAATTTTACCCTAAACCTCTCTGCTCTTTAAATGTCCTTTACTTTGTTCTGATGAGAAGAATTGCATGAAGTGAATATATTGCTACAAAAAAATGTCTGCTTTCCAATTATAAACACATAGTTACATGTAATACCGGGACTTAATTTGTACCTTAACCTCTCTATATCCAAATCATTTTGTTGAATGTATAAATGAACAAATATAGTAAAATGTACGAATATGCATGGAATAATGGATCTTTCACAATGCAAATCAAAAGTGACCATCCAAAAAGTTGGGAGTTATAGTCACATTAACATCACACCCTGCAGAGGCGTAACTTGAAGCTCCAGGGCCCTAGTGTAAAAAGAAAAATGGGCCCCCCAGCTACCATGTGCCACTTACAATGTTGTGGCAGGAGAGCAGTTGGGCCCCCTCAGGCTGCAGGACCAAGTAGTGACTGCTACCTCTGCACCACTTATAGCTACACCCCTGACACCCTGTACTGGTCTATCAGAAGTTATAAGAAACATAACATTGTCCACACGAGCCATGCATAGCCCCATACCTCAGTGTAATGCCTCTGTCCTGGCTGCAGCAGATGGATGGGATAATATAGGAGCAGTTGTTTTTTGGGTCTCGGCAGGGAAGAAGGAGGAGTTGGTCTCAGAAATCTTGTTTTTCCTCTTTTTCCTCTCATTTCCAGCTGAGAACAGTGATCAGGTGACTTCCTAAATTGGACTATTAACAAAAGCCTCAGTGACCCTGTGAAGCTGCAGCCCCAGGCAAAGAGTGGTTAGTAAACTGCAGCCTCAAGCATAAAGCAGCCAGTGACAGTCAACCCCCTGCAAGGAGTGGCCAGTAACGGGCAGCCCCAAGTAAGGAGTAACAAATAATGGGCAGCCCCAAGTAAGGAGTAACCAATAATGGGCTGCCCCAGGCTAGGAGAGATCATCAACTAGTGGCCTCAATAATGTAGTGGTAAATGTCCAAGACTCTAGAGGTTATAATTCATATTGTTTTTTTAGATGTGATAGATTAACGTCTTGGATCTCACTATTATTCTTATGTTACAGTAATGCTGTGATTGGTCCATGGAGTCTCACATCTCTTTAACACATTAAATATATCCGCTATTCAGGTAAAGCGAAAAAGGCAATGACAATCCATGATATGAAATCTGTTTTCCCTTAGTCCTAACAGCAGCACCAAAATGTGGTGTTTCAACCCCTGTGCACTAGTAGGAAAGATGGAATTTTGATAATGGAGTAACAAGACAAAATAAGCTAATGAGTACCCCCCATACACAAATCCTTATGCAATGGTGCCCAACATAGCTTGTGTAAATGTTGAACTTCATTAAAGACAATGACTAGCAAGGGTACTTAGGATTAAGGGTATGTTCACACAACGTATTTGTGAGGTGTACTTCGGCGTGTGATATTGCTTCAATGTGCCCGAAGTACGCCCTGTAAATACGGTAAGATGATAGCACTCATTGAGTGCAATGATAACCCGACATGTCACTTCATTCGGGCAAGTACAAATGCAAAAGTATTAGGAGGGAGACCAGGCCATAGAGCTGTTAAAGGTGCGTGCTGGGTAGTGCATTCTTTCAACAGCAGGCATATCGTGGCATGTACAGGTACGTTCCGCAATGCGCCGTGTAAATATACCCTTAGGGAAAACAGATTTTCATTAAAAATCAAACACTTTTCTTACCTACTACCAGAGGCACCACAATATAGATTTAACAAGTAGAACCCCTGTAATGAGGACCTTCTAGTGACGGAATCCAAAATGGGCCTCTCTGAAGTCCCAAGATTCAGTGTAACGGGGTGGCTAGGATGTGGATCTCCTGGACCACCACAAGCGGTGGTATGAGTTGTGTCAGGGAGCGGAGTCTAAGTAGCCTCCCCAGGGCCGGACTGGGAACAAAATCAGCCCTGGCACTAAGCCCCCAGCAGCCCACATACAATATCCGCTTATAAAAGGTCCCTTGTTCTCGCACCTCGCCACTGTCTAAAATAAACTACACTATAAGGTGCTTTCACACGGAGCATTTTTGGTGCATTTTTTTTTTTTTTTAAAACATATTTTATTGAGTTTTTCACATAATACACATTACCGTACAGTTAATAGATGAAATGGGTGTGAATAGAAAAAAACACGTCATTCACTTATGCAGTGTAAATCAATATAAAAGGCATAAACCTCATAAGAAATCATGGTTCCATCAAGTAGTAGCCTGATATCACTTAATAAAAGGTCTGTTTGGGTAAACCAGGTTAAGGCTTCCCATGTAATTACTGTCAGAATGAGAGGTCAACTATTGGTAAAGTGTTTAAATGTGAGTGATGTCATAAACAAAGAAATACTCTACAAACAAACGCGACATAAAAGGATCTTTCATGAGATAACCAACCAGTCTGGGTGTAACAATTGAACACACCACCCAGGCTAGGTCAAACTTTACTAGAGGAGTCCTGCTCAATCCGTTGTTTATAAAGGGAGGTCTCAGAACATGAGACAACCATTGCATCAAGCAGAGCCAAATCCGAGATGTCAAGAGGCATTAATTACCCTCTGGGGGGGGGAGAGAAAGGAGCGTGTGGGGCGTGTGGAGGCGTTCCCCTTCCCGTATCAGATAACCTGAGGATCCCCAGATTGTCCGCGAGAGCTTCCCTCAGGTACCAGCCCGTGTGACAGAAAGTCTTCATCAATTGGGTTATCTCTAGGTGCGAGAAGTGGGAGATAATAAAGGATTTCCACTTTCTGAAAAAACCTTTGGTTCAAAGCTCTTTATTTCTCTCGGTTTCTAACTTGTCCGCTGTCAGTACTTTTTTATGTTCTCTATTATCAAGGACAGGGGCGGCATGTGGGGCTTCAGCCAATGTAGGAGAATGCAACGCTTAGCTACCAGGATTGCAATGTGTATCGTACTCTCAATCTCCCTCTGAGAAGCAGCTTGAGAGCCTGACTCGACACTCTCCTCTGGGGGGTGAACATAATGAAATATCAGCAGCTCATGATTTTTATCCACTCTAACCCTCCAATGATCTCGCATGTATTCGATAAAAAGGTCCCAGAATTTCTGGGTATAGGGACATTCCCATTCCATGCCACTATCCGTGGATGGTGCCTTTCTTTAGGGCAGGCTGAAGCCTGTACAGGCATTTTTTATTAGGGGGGTTTTTCAGATTGAGCCATAAAAGCATTATGGACTATCTTGGTATGCGTTTCTCTCATAGCTCGCAGATCAACTGCGCAACAATTTACGAATTTGCTTCCAATTCGCTACTGTGTCACGCTAGGAGGTGGAGGATCTAAGCCGTATTGGTGGAGGAGATTTTTAGGTGTAAAAGGGCATGGGGGTGCCATGGATACATCAGTTCCCTTTCCAATTCAAAATTGGAGAAACGATTCGTCTCCCCGATCCAATCCAGCACATGCCGGGAGAGTGACGCCAGATTGTAATATTTTATGTTAGGGAGATTCAGTCCACCCGCTTCGACCGGAAGCATCAGTTTCTGGAGCGTAATACGCGGCCTTCTCCCCGCCCAAATGAAGCGAGAGAAGGATGCGTATATCCTTCTAACGTCTGAGTGCTTCAGCAACAAAGGGAGAGTCTGGAGGGGATAAAGTAGTTTGGGGACGCATACCATTTTAATTGCATGGCATCTACCCGACAGGGACAGGGGAAGACCCTGCCATTTGTGTAATTTTTCTGTGATTTGCGTGATCAGGGGAGGGTAACTCAAATTGTATAAAGTTTCGGGGGTTCTCCCTATCTTAATACCCAGGTAAGTGATGAATTTATCAGCAGGGTTTAAATGTAGGCCGAGGTCATCCCAAGTGCGCCTTGGAAGGAGAGAGCGAAGTTCTAATACTTCACTTTTTGAAGCGTTAACTTTATACCCCGAAAAGGATCCGAATCTTTCCAGAAACCAGAACACCCGCGGCAGATGCTCAATTGGGTTGGCTAGAAATAAAAGTAGGTCATCCGCATATAGTGCCAGTTTGACCGGGACCCTTCCTACCTTCACCCCCTAAAAAAGCCCAGATTCCTCCCGATCGCGCGCAAGAGGTTCCAATGCGATATCAAAGAGGAGGGGGGAAAGGGGTATCCCTGTCGCGTGCCCTTAAACAAGGTGAAGGCACGAGACAAGAAACCTGGAGTATGTACCTGCACCATGGGACCCGAGTAGAGCGCAGAGAGAAAGGTTCTGAAGTGACCCCCAAAACCCATCCGGTTCAAGACCATCCAGGGCAATCCCCACCGGACGTTGTCAAATGCTTTTTCGGCATCTATGGCGACCAGGACAGGGTGTCCGGATGGGTATGGCTCATTTTTGACACTCTCCAACACTGTCAACACTTTTCTAATGTTACCCACAGAGGCCCGGCCCTTAATAAATCCTTTTTGAGAAGCTCCGATAAGGGAGGGCATGAAAGCCGCCAATCTATCCGCCATTATCTTTGAGAGGAGCTTCTGGTCCACATCTATCAGTGAGATCGGCCTGTAAGAGGCCGGGAGAAGGGGGTCCTTACCCTTTTTTGGTATAACTTTGATATACGCGTTCCTGGACTCCGGTCTAATATGGCCACTCCTCAGAATTTCATTAAAGTAATCTTGTAAAATTGGAGTGAGAGGGTCCACCAGGACCTTAAAGAATTCACCAGTGAACCCGTCCAGTCCAGGGGCCTTGTTGGATGCCAGCCCCTTTATAGCAGATTGAATTTCTGAGGCAGAGAAGTCAGCATTGAGGCTCTCAAGTTGATCAGGAGTGAGCCTAGGGATAGACAGGGAGTCCAGGAACTGCTTTCCCTCCTCGTTCATCCCGGGATCAGATTCAGCGGAGTAAAGTTGTTCATAAAAAACCTTAAGTGAGTTGTTGATCCAATAAGGATCTGAGGTGGGTTAACCTGAGGGTGTTCGAAGGGACACGATATGAGAGGGCTGATAAGTGCCCTTGAGAAGCCTAGAAAGGACTCTCCCTGCTTTATTCCCATATCTAAACAAAGTGGAGGTTAGATAGGAACGCTTGACCTCCTCTGCACGGTCCAGCCATATTTCAAAGTCACGCCTAGCGGACTCCCATTCCCGTCTAGAGGCGACCGATCCCAACTGGAGAAATGATCTATAAGCGGATTTTACTTTTTCAGATGCTTCCCTGTAGTTCCTTTCCACTTTGCGTCTATATGAGGTCGTATAGGCTATGATGCGGCCCCGGAGGACGGACTTGGCGGTAGCCCAATACAGTGAAACATTCTTTGAGTGTTCTGCGTTGGCTGTCGAAAATTCAAGCCACCAACCGCGTACTAGGTCAGCGAATGCCTCTGTTTTCAGCAAATAAGAAGGGAAGCGCCAAATGAAATCAGAGCCATTAGGGTAAGTATCAGCAATTTCCAGCATGACTGGAGAATGGTCCGAGATTACGATATCTCGGATGATCGCGAATGTAGTCCGCCTACTGAGATCATGAGAGGTAAATATGTAATCCAGTCTGGACCACGACTGGTGCGAGTGAGAGAAAAACGAAAATTCTTTACTGTCTGGGTGGAGATCCCTCCAGCCATCCCTGAGATCGGTCCCCTCCAGAAAGGATCTAAGTGTCTGGTTGCCTGGTCTGCGGGGATCAGAGGTCTGCTGTGACCTCTCCGGGGTCCTCTTACGATCTAGCGTGTCATCCACAACTAGGTTCATGTCTCCTCCCGCCACTCTAGATACATTAGGGTCCGCCTGTACTTTTGTGGCCAGGTTGAGAAAGAAGGGAGCATTTTGCGCATTGGGCCCATAAACATTATACAGGCTGATATGTGAACCATTGCAATTGATAACTAGGTGTGATAGTCTGCCCTCATCATCGAAGTCATGGGAGATCAGAGTGAAAGGGAAGTTTTTATAAATGAGCGTTAATACTCCCGCCTTGCCTCCCACTGCCGGGGAACCATACACATGTCCCACCCATAACTTTTCCATACGGAAGAAGTCTTCCTGCCTCAGGTGGGTCTCCTGCAGGAAGACAATGTCTGGGTGGAGTTTTTTAAGATAATGGATAATTTTGACTCGCTTGTTAGGAGAACGAAGCCCTTTAGTATTCCAGGAGAGGACTCTCATGGAGGATGATAGAGATACACTATGACGTGGGAGATATCCCTGGTATGGGAATCCCACCAATGAGAGTTAATGGGCAGGGGCTTCCCCATGGATGAGCAGGACTCCAATAGTGTACAACTACAAAATACACAATAACCGAACCATAAGAACTGAGGTAGAATCACGCAGAGAGATGGCATGTCATTTATACTAACTCTCCCTTTGCACCGTGGGACTTCACTTTTTTCTGGCGGGCGGTTGTGCCCAAAAACAGGAGCATTAAGCATTATATCACTGTCAATCCCAACCCCCGTACCAGAGAAAAGAGAAAATAGTTATCTCCCAAAGAATAAGCTGTTGGCACAATAACATAAAATTGTAACTGTCACTTTAACGTTAACTACGAGGGGACAGCATTATTAATCATAAGGTAAGTGCATAGAGTGTATTCCCAGAATGGGAAGCAGCCCATTAATCCCCACAGTAGGAACACACTCCGGCAAAAACAACCCACATCAAGAACACTGTGCAAAGACATTGTACAAAAGTCCAGAGTCACTCTCAACGGCATATGTTTCAAAAAGGAGTCCCCGGAGCATCAAGGAGAAAAGGAAAGAGAAAAGAAAAAAAGAAAAAGAGGGGGGTAGGGGATAGAGGAAGGGGATTAGATCAGAGGGGGGGCTCGAAGGTCTGTAAACCCAGATTACTCACGACTCTCTGGGTAAAGATCAGCCAGTGGAAGAGTCCTGAGAAGGTATCATGGCGGGTGACGTTCCAGCGAGTTCGACCTTCGGCGATTTTCTATGGGCTCCCTGTCTTCGACCGGAGCAGGGAACCTTGGTGAGGCAGGGGAACTTGCAGGTGAATGCCGATTCGGAGAGGCCTTGCCAGATGAAGATGGTAGGTTTGGTCGACTCGGGCCCAAGAGTTCTTTTAAAGCCTTTTCCGCTTCTGCAGGTGAGTAGAACAACTTGGGGCCCACCTTCGGAAGATGTACCTTCAGGGTGGCCGGATAGATTAGTTGAAAGCGGATTTCTTGGTGGTAAAGGGAGGTGCAGAGTTTACTGAATGCCCGTCTGCGTTTGGAAAGTTCCATAGAGAAGTCTTCAAAAAGGACACTTTGTGCCCCCGGATAAGAAGGGCAGAATTGAGCTTCCTATATGCCCTAAGCAGGTCTTATTTGTCATTGTAATCCAAATACTTTGCAATGATGGTACGGGACCTCTTTTTCTGACGATCCTGAGTGACCTCTTTGGTTGCAGTATCCGGGCCTATACGGTGCGCTCTCTCCACCCTGCAACTCCGAGTGAGGCCAAGTGCTTGAAGGATTTCAGATTGGAAAAGGTCCTGTAACTCCACTTGTTTAACTGCCTCCGGGAGACCGACCAATCCCAGATTGCTCCTTCTGCAGCGATTTTCGAGGTCTTCCAGTCTCTCATTTGAGAATAAGTGAGATTTTTTTAGCAAGCGACAACTTATTTTGGAGGGAGTCATTGTCTGTTTCAAGCTGCTGTAACCGACCTTCGAGTTCCCTATATGCGGGGGGCCCCCTGCGCCTGCAGGTCCTGATTGTATCTTATTCAGGGAGGCTTTTCAGAGTATTCTCTAGTGTGTCTTGGAGGTCAGGGCAAAATTCCTAGCTACCTCCAGTTGCCAGGGCTTTGTAGTTTATTGTGGGGCAGGTCGACTCACTGGTGGCTGGCAGGGAGAGTGTGTCCCAGGGGGTCGAGGTGCCTCGTTGCTGTCTGGAGCTGCGGGCGGCCCCCTTTTTAGATTCACCCGGGGCGTACGAGGTGGCGAAAGGCGCGTTTTTTTGGGCCGCTCGGGGGAGTTTATTCCCCAAAAAAACCTGCGGGCCAGGCTTCAGTCAGCCCCCCCTCAGATGTGGAGGTCATGTGCCCCGATGGAGTATTGATTGGGGGCGGCGGGGGGTATTGGCCGGTGTGGGCTGCCAAAAGGGACTCACCACGGGGGGGAAATTGGGGCGGGGAAAGTGGGGCTGCTATCCGTGCGGGGGCCCAGTCTCCAGGAGTCCCCGGGCAGTGTCCCGTGCTGTCCCCCCGGGTTTCGGGGTGGTCAGCGCGACGAGTGGCTGGAGCGGGTAGGTGGGGGGTTTGGGGGAGCTTCACCGCCCCAAAACGCACGGCAGCCCCGGGAACCGGGAAAAGCCCTTGGTGCATTTTTTTTTTGGTTTTTTGTTTTTGTGAAAAGGGGCAGAGCATTTTAATCTGAAATTTTCCAAAAAAATCATCAAAAAAACACAAAACACTCCGTGTGAACCCCCAAAACACAAGAAAGAAAAAAAAAGGGGGGGCGAAAAAAACCCCTCATCACGGTCAGGTGGCACTTGTTTTTACAATCAGGACAAGCCCCCACTGCACTAAACAACCCCAAACATAACCTACAACCCCCCCCAATCACATCCCCAAAGTAGTCAGGTCCCATCCATGATAAGCACTGATTCAAACAGAAGGAAAATGACCCTGCCGGGGGGACCAAAGGAGACGTCATCTCGATGGGAGTTTTCCTTCTCCTTTTCTTTCCTTCTGGCCCCCAAACCCCATGTGTTTCCCCTATGAATCGTTCCCTTCCTTTTTCTTCTCTGTCCGGTACAGCATGCAGTGTCCTCTTCTAGTGGTCACTACTCGTCCCTGTGATTTCCACAAATACATTTAACTCCTCTCTTTTTCCAGCATTTCATATTAATTCCCCAAAAAAACGTATTTTGACCCTAAAAAAAAGAAATTAAAAATGTCAGATAAGTCATGTAAAATAGGTAGCCCCCCTTAGGGAGGCAGGGGGCGTATGCAGGCAGGGGAGGGCGTACACAGGAGGGGCAAAAGGAAAAAATTACAGGGAGGCCCGGGCCACTTAAGGCGCAGGGCCACTTATAGGCGCCGGGCCCAAATAGGTAAAAGGGGCGGTTTTGGGCAGGGGAGGGGGACTTGCTAGATTAAGGGGGACTACATTCCACCCGAAGCGTAAGCAGTTTAATCTTTTAGGGTGTTTGCCCATGGGCACCTCAAAAATTTTTTTAGCTTAATAAAGGGGTTCAAGTTTTTATACCCTTTCATTGGTGGTTATCGCTGCATCCCCGTTTTTTAGTAAATTCTACTATTTCCATCCCGACGAACGCGGTGATTCCACATCCAAAGCGGGAAAATTTTTTGGGGTGAGCTGACCTTTTTCTTTTTTTGTTTTGTTAAGGTACTTTAAAGGCGCCCGGGCCGGTTTAATGGGGGGGGCGTTATAGGGCCCGGGCGTGTTTGGGCCAGGGGGAGGGGTATAGGTACCAAAGGGGAGTTATAGGGGAGCCCAAGGCAGTTATGGCATAGGGGGAGGGGGATAGGTACCCGGGAGTATATAGGGAGCCAGGGCGGGTAAAGGTCCCCGGAAAATTAGGGAGCCCGGGCAAGGGGTTTGGGGCCCCCCGGGGGCAGGGGGTATAGGCAGCCAGGGGGAGTATATAGGCCGGGCAGGATGGTAGCCAGGGCAAAATTATTTTGGTAGCCAGGGGGAGTATATAGGCAGCCAGGGGGGAGGAAATAGGCAGCCAGGGAGGGTTAGGCAGCCAGGGCAGTGTTATAGGTAGCCCGGCATATTTTGGTAACCAGGGGGAGTTTAGGCAGCCGGGCGGGTATGGGCGGGTATAGGTAGCCAGGGGGGGATAGGAGCCAGGGGCAGTATATAGGCAGCCAGGGCAGGGGGATAGGAGCCAGGGGAGTATATAGGGGGCAGGGTTAGGAGCCAGGGCAGTTATAGGCAGCCAGGGCAGGGTTTATAGGTAAGCCAGGGAGGGGATAGGACCCCGGGCATGGTATTTGGCAGCAGGGCGGGGGATAGGCAACCAGGGCTTTAAGGAGCCAGGGGGGGGAATAGGCAGCCAGGGGCCCGTATATGGCAGCCAGGGCGTATATGGCAGGGTATAGGTCCAGGGCAGGTATTAGGGGAAAACCCCCGGCAGGGTAAGGTCCGGGAAATTTTAAAGGGAGGGGGATAGGAGCCCGGGCTTTTATAGGCACCAGGGTATAGGGGGGCCAGGGAGTGTATAGGCACCGGGAAGGTATAGGGGCCCTGGGGGAAGTATATGGTAAACCAGGCAGGGAAAAGGGGCCCAGGGGCGGGGGATACAACCAGGGGGAGGGTTTTTTTTTGGCAGCCCCGGGAGTAAAATTTGGACCAGGGGAGTAAAGGAGCCGGGAGTATATGGCAGCCAGGGCGGGGGAATGATATAGGGCGGGTTAGGAGCCAGGGCAGGGTATAGGAGCCAGGGCTTAAAGGCAGCCGGGCAGGGTTAGGTAGCCCGGGCAGATATAGGGCAGGGTTGGAGCCAGGGCAGGGGTTTGGCAGCAGGGGCAGGGTGTATGGCGCCAGGGGAGGTTTAGGCAGCCGGGCAAAGGATAGGCGCCCGGGCGGGGATAGGAGCCAGGGGGAGGGTATAGGCAACAAAGGGTTTTAGGCAAACCAGGGGCAGGGGGTATAGGCGCCAGGTATAGGCCCGCCAAGGGCAGGGTATAGGGAGCCAGGGCGGGGTTTTAGGGAACCCCCGGGCAGTATATTGGGCCCGGGTAAAGGACCAGGGGAGGGGTATGGTAGCCAGGGGAATATAGGGCAGGGGGGGAAGGCAGCCAGGGCAGGTATAGGCAGCCCGGAGGGGTTTGGCAGCCAGGGGGTTTTTAGGCAGCCAGGGTGTTTTGGCGCCCGGGCATATTAGGAGCCAGGGCGGGTATAGGCGCAGGGGTTTAGGGCAGGGTATAGGCAGCCCGGGGGAGAAAAAAAATTTTTGGGAGGGTATATGCAGGCAGGGTTAGGTAGCCCGGGCAGGTAAATTAGCCAGGGCAGTATATAGGGCAGGGTATAGGAGCCAAAAGGGATAGGAGCCAGGGCAGTTTAATAGGGGAGTTTTAGGGCCGGGGAGGGTATGGGAGCCAGGGCGGGTATAGGGGGCCAGGGAACCCTATTTAGGGCGGGTTTTTGGCAGCCGGGAGGTTTGGCAGCCAGGGAAGGAGCCAGGCAAAAATAGGGGAAAGCCCCCAGGGGGGTATAGGCAGCCCAGGGTATAGGGAGCCGGCAGTTATAGGGGCGGGAAAAATGCCAGGGGGGGTTTAGGGCCCCGGGTAAAGGGGGCAGGGTATAGGAGCCAGGGCAGGGATTTAGCCCGGGGGGTATTAGGGCGGGAAGGCAGCCAGGGTATAGGTAGCCAGGGCAGATTTTGGCAAGGGCAGGGGGTTTAGGGGAGCCAGGGCAGTATTGGGGGGGGTTTTGGTGCCCGGGAGGTATAGGTAGCCAGGGCAGTATTAGGGGGGTATAGGAGCCAGGTATAGGTACCAGGGCGTATATAGGGCGGGTATAGGTAGCCGGCAGGGGAAAGGCACCAGGGGTTTGGTAGCCGGGCGTATATAGGGGGGGTATAGGGGAAAACAGGGAAAAAGGGAAAAAGGGCAGTATTAGGGCAGGGTATAGGGGGAGGGTATAGGGAGGGGTATAGGTAGGGGCGGGTAAAAGGGCAGCCGTGGAGTAATAGGGCAGGGGTTGGCAGCAGGGGGAGGAGCCAGGGGGGGTATGGGAGCCGGGCAGTTTTTGGGGAGGGTAAAAAGGCAGCCCGGGGAGGGTTAGGTGCCGGGACGTAATTTTTTTAGAAAAAAATAAAAAATAATTTCCCCCGCTGTTTTCCCCTTAACCGTCCCGGGGCGGGTGTGGCTTCCTGGTACAGGTCGGGAGCAGGGGGGCGATGACGCATCACATCGGGGCACTCCCCCGCGGCCTCCGGGACTGAACAGACAGGATCAGTAGATCCCAGCGTCTAGCCCCGGGTGCTGCCTGACCGCGCGGTGCGGCGGGGGGCCCTGATGGCTGGTGAAAGTGGAGGGAGTCTGAGTGTTTAGCAGTGGTTCCCGAGTGTGGGTGAAGCCGGGAAAGTCTTGGAGACGGTTGTGTGAGGGGCTGATAAGGGGGAGAGCAAGGAGAAGGCCTGAGAGGACGGAGATTGGTGAGGGGAGAAAATTTGGAAATTAGGGCAAGGGGTGTTGAGGGGAGAGGTCAGGAGAGCCCCTTTTAGGTCATGGTTTTTACTTGAAATGAAATTTGTGGCAAGGGAAGC
>JAODAL010059973.1:0-21153 GCA_025379985.1 Phyllomedusa bahiana | reverse complement strand
AGTTATGTGGTTTTTCCAATTAATTTCAGCTGCCCATTCCCCAGGAAATATTTCAAAGAAAAACTTTTAAAAATAAAGATTTCCACTCCCTTTCCTACACTAAGTCTTGGGAACTTTACCATGTTCTTTATAGATAGAGCTTGTCTGTGTTCCCCCCCGGGCGCCCCCCCCCCCCCCCTCTCCCCCGCCGTTTTTTACAGCGGTAGTGCTGCTTTAAATTCCTAGCTAACTACATAAATTTTCAAATCCCCTAATCTAACAAAATTGGGAAAGGGACCAGTATATAGAGGTTTCTCGGCAGAAAAAAGACTTTTCCGGGCGTTGGCCACACAAGCGCAGGTCCTATCCCTTGGCCTGAGAACATAGGCAAAACGGAACGCTTTCTATGTAAAACGAGGTCATTTGGGTTTTTCCAGCCAACGAACCAAAACACACCCCAGTCATGACTGCCCCCAACATCTCACCCTGCTCTTTCTGTAATTTTTTTGCTGGCCGAAAAATTTTCAGGAAGGCCGAAAAAAGGGCATTTTAATAGATGTTTCACAGATTTTAACCTTTAAATTTTCGCTGATCTGAAATTTCGATCACCAAAAAAACCCTTGCCGATTTCAACTTTGTCGAAAAAAAATCGCTCAACCTTTTTTGGCGCTAAAATCTGAAAAAAAAAAATTTTTTTTCCCAAAAAAATCGTAAAAAAGTATTTTTTTGGGCCCGTCGAGCGAGATAAAAAAAAAAAAAAAAAATTTAACAAAAAAAAAAAAAAATTTTTTAAAATAAAAAAAAAAAAAAAACGTTTATCCCCCAAAAATGTTAAAAAAATTTTTTTAGGCCCCAAAAAACCGTAAAAATTTTTTCTGGCGCCAAAATTTGAAAAAAACGTATTTTTTTTCATCAGTAGCAAAAACTTTTTTAGCACCAAAATGTTTAGAAAAAGGTTTTTGCATCAAAACGTAAAAAAAACAGATTCCCGACACCAAAAAACTGTAATAACTATTTTTTGCGAAAAAAATATGAATTGCGCAAAAATCGTTAGTGACCAAAGCATGATCATTTGATTACAAAAGGAACAAAAAAGGACACATCAGACACTAGTATGCAGATTGATATGAATAACCTTTGACACCACTATGTGGACTTGGTCTCCTGGGAGGGTTTTCATTGAAAAATCGCGGCAAAAAACACCGCGAAAACGCGCCAAAAGACGTCCGGCGCTTTACATAGACTCCTGTAGTAAATTTTCTGCCCTCTTCTGGCGTTTTTTAGAGCATGTTGCAAAATACGACCAGTGAAAAAAAACGAGCAGAAAAAAGAAACTCAGTGTAGACAGCAGAGGGTTTTACAATAGAAGTCTATGGGAGATGATTACATCGTTTTTCCAGCGATTTAGAAAACGAAAAGCGCTGAAAAAATGGACATTTTTCTGTGCAGTGTAGACATAGCCTTAGGCTATGTCTACACTGCATCGGAGAAAAAACGGCCCCAAAAGCGGCCGTTCTCTCTCTGATGCAGGACCGCGGCTTTTGTCACGCTTTGTGCAAAAGCCGGGGCCGCTTCTCGTTTTCCCGACGCCCCCCATACAATAGCATTGTATGGGAAGACGTCAAGAAGACGAGAAGCACCGGCGTATTACACAACATGTTGTATAATACGCCGCTGCCGAAAGACGGGCAGAGAAAAGACGAGCTGTGTAGACAGCAAATCGTCTTTTCTATTGCCGGCTATGGGACCGCACTGGACGATCGATCTGCGGCGTTTTTAAAAAACGAAAAGCGCCGGAGATACGATGGTAATCTTGTGCAGTGTGGACATAGCCTTAGTCTGTTCCTCTGTACAAAACAGCTTTTCTATTGGATTAAGATCAGAACTTTGACTTGGCCGTTTCAAAACTTTAAGGGGGACATGTATGAAGACTGTCTTGGTCTAAGACTTTCTTTGTTGTCCATAGTAACCAACAGAGCTTCCCTTTAATTTCATATAGTTCTCTGGAAAAATTAAAGGGGAGCTCTGACTGGTTGCTATTGGCAACAAGTAAAGTCTTAGACCAAGACAGTTTTCATACATGTGGCCCTAGATTTGCTCTTTTTTAACCATTTTCTGGTGAAACAACTTGAAAGCTTAGAGTTGTTGTCCTGCTGCAAAACCCAAGTGAGATTCAGCTAAGTGAGTGATGTAACATTTTCTTTAAGAATTTGCTGGTATAATTCTAAATTTATTGTTCCATAAGCAATGAGAAAATGCAGCATAAAAGTCTAAAACAACACAGGATCACCACTATGTTTTACAGAGATTATGACGTTGTTATGCTATAATGCAGTGTTTTCCATTCTGCAGACATAATGCTTCTTTTTTAAGCCA
This sequence comes from Phyllomedusa bahiana, assembly GCA_025379985.1. Classification (NCBI taxonomy): domain Eukaryota; kingdom Metazoa; phylum Chordata; class Amphibia; order Anura; family Hylidae; genus Phyllomedusa; species Phyllomedusa bahiana. Next base: position 18,798 of record JAODAL010059973.1, on the reverse strand, counting down.
AAAAGCTCTATTATGGTCTCATCCGTCCAGAAAACATTGTTCCAGTAATCTTCTGGCTTGTCCACAAACTGTGGATCGGCAGCAACGTTCTTTTTGGAGGGGTTGGTACTTTATCCTTGCCATCTACACTATTCTTATTCTTGGCCCTCCTGAAGGTGGACTCATGAACATTTACATTAGCTGATAGGAGAAAGGCCTTTAGTTGCTTAAAAGGTTTGTAGGTTCCTTTGGCCTTGGTCTTTGTTGGCTGACCAGTCCTGGGGAAGGTAAAAATATCTGTATGACTGAGTGGAGTCCAAGCTCTTAAAAGCTGACTTGGTAACCTCTTTCAACATAATAAGCATTATCAACTCTTCTTCTGAGGTCCTTAGTATTCTTCTTTGTTTGTGCCATGACATATTTTAACAAACACGTTGTAAAGATCAGACTTTGAGAAATACCTGTTCTTTAAATAAAAGAGGGTGTCTACTCACTTCTGATTATTATTATCCCATTGATTTAAAATACCTGACTCTAATTTCACTTTCAAATTATCTGCTAATCCTAAAAGTTCACATACTTTTGCCACTCACAGCTATGTGATATTGGATCATTTTTCTAAATAAATAAATGACTAAGTCTAATATGTTTGACTCATTTGTTTAAATTGGTTATCTTTATCTACTGTTACAGAATTGGACATTTTAGCCTAATTTCTAGACATAATCTACATTGGAAAACAAAATCACCACAAATTCTTAAAATATATGTTTACACAAAAACTAAATTTAAACAGCAGGCCATTTTCTGACACATGACACATTCCCTTTAAATGTGTTGCTGTTATTCCATAATATAAATTCTGGTTTTGCTTGACCTCTGTTACCAAGCTCTGTTAGCCTGAGTATCTGCTCAATCCTGTACAGCAAAGTCTCCAAACTACACTCATTGTTTAATTCCCTATTTATTGTTGGTAGTGATTGTGCTACAGTGCATGTGTGTTGTTTTTATGTTGCAAATGAGTCTTTTGGCCTTGGGCAGCATAAGATGTAAATCTGGCATAGCAAAAATAGTAGTAGTGTGAAAAGGGGTTCCATATGTGCATTATGCTGTCCATTTTGTTTTTTTCCCCTATTTATCACAGGCAGCAGATTGTTACAAATCAATTCAATTCATGCCATAGGCGAGGTATAGGAGGTAACTGGGAAAGCAGGCTTACTGGACTGTTTCTGTAACACCCGTACTGTGTAATTGATGCTCTCCAATAAATCATCTCCCAGATGAGCAGAGGGCAGAACACACATTGAGGTCAACACCTTTTGGTCTGTATTGTCTTTGCCTTGTCTGCTGTTAATGTTTTTCCTCCAGTTGTTACAACCTAATTTATGTAACTCCTTAGGTAATGGCTTTAATGCATGTAATCATAGTAATGTTTAGATACAGACAGAATGGAATTCGTTTTTAAGGGTGTATACTTGCTGCACATTAATAGTTGAAGTTGCTAACTTTGTGATATTTAACCCCTTAAAGACCAGGCAGTTTTTTTTGGTGACACGTTCGTTTTTCCCTCGTCGCCTTCTGAAAGCCATAACTTTTTTATTTTTCCACCTACATAGACACATGAGGACTTTTATTTTGCGGGACAAGATGTACTTTCTAATGGTGTTATTCACTATACTATAGAATATACTGGGAAACCGCAAAAAAATTCCAAGTGGGACAAATTGTGAAATTTTTTTTTATTTTCGCCATGTTTGCGGGGGTTTTGCTTTTACGGCGTTCAATCTTCGGTAAATATAATGTGTTATCTGTATTCTACAGGTTGTTACGCATCCGGCAATACCAAACATGTAGGGTTTCCGTTATGTTTTGGTACCATAAAAAAATTCCAAACATTTTCTATTTTTGAAATTTGCACCACGGCGCCATTTTGTGCGACCAATAACTTTTTTTACTAACACCTATGGACGTCAGTGAGGGGGCATTGTTTTCGGGCTGAAGTGTACTTTTCATCGCTAGCAGTTTGGAATGCATATGACTTTTTTGATCATTTTTATTCCATTTTTTGAGTGACGTAAAATGACCAAAAAACGCAATTTTGGCGTTTAAATTTTTTTTTCTTCTACGGTGTTCAGCATACGGTTTAAATGATGTTATATTTTTATAGATCGGACTTTTTCGGATGCGCTTTACCAAATATGTGTAACTTTTTTATTTTTTTTAAATGATTTTATTTGTAAAATGGGAAAGGGGTATTTGAACTTTAATACTTTTTTTTTTTTGTACTTTAAAATTTTATTTATTTATTTTTTTTACTGTAAACATTTAGTCCCCCTATGGCTTGACCACTGGGGGGCGCGATGTTAATACAACCTAATGCATTTGAAATAGGCAATGCATTGGGGTGTACAAAGATGGCGGTTTTCCCCACTTCCTGGGGCGGGACGGAAGTGGGGAAAACCGGCCGGGGTAAGTGACGGGAGCCTTCAAAAGGGCTCCCCACCACCATCCCCGGGCCCGTCGGATCGGCGCAAAATAGCTGCCCATGCCGATGACCGTGACGATGGGTTGCGCGGCACCGATCGGCGTTCATTCAGACCGCCGCGGCCATCTTTGCCGCGGTGTCTGAGGGGTTTAAAACAGCGCCAGTGGCGTAGCCACCCGCCGGCGCTGTTACTGCCGGGTGTTAGCGGCGATTAGCCGCTAACACCCGCGCTGTGCGGGGGGTCGCGGAGCGATCCCCCTGCAAAGACCCTTAGCGGCCCTGGGACGTACTCATACGCCCAAGGTCGTTAAAGGAGTTGTCTCATTAATAGCTTTCAGCCTCTGTCTGTGAATGGGAGTTGAATTGAGGGGCGTGCTAGCTTCTCTGCCTCTTCCCCCCCCTCTTCCCCCCTCCTCTCAGCACACAGGCAGCTATCCGGGATTGCTGCCAGAGTTAACCCTGTGTTGCCTGCCTAAGAGGCCCTATGATTGCTAATAGTGTTTCCTAACCCTCTGCTTAAACTTACAAAATCTCCACATCTCCAGCAACAACAAACAAACCCTCTCAGAACAGAGGCAGGGAAAACTGCAAAGTTTTTACTCAGGATGTGTCCCTAGTACAGCACTGCATGAACTGTTCACAACTGTATATATTATTATAGTTACAGCTCCACAGACAATCATGATTATAGTAACAAACAGGTCACTGCTGTCAATCTGTTGATCAGCCTAATCTCTGCTCAATCTGTGTAGAGAGCAGAGGAAGCAGGCACAAAACAGGGTAATCCCGGCAGCATGGACATAGAAGCCAGAGTCTCCCTCCCCCTCCCTACACTACAGAACATTCGTGCAGGAGGGGCTCTCTGCTCCGACCTGTCTTCAAAGGTATGATCATTCAACCTGACAGCCAGTAAGATAAGGATCAACAGGTCGCTGCTATAGAAATTTGAGAAGCTGAAGCACTCCTATGAACAGGGCTAGCTCAAAATCAGTAGGACATTTGTAATGAACATATATTGCAAAGCCGCTTGTTTTTTAAAGATCTTTTAATTAAAACCCAATCATTGTAGCGAGACAACCCCTTTAAGGAGTTAAATAAAATGAATTTATTTATATATTATATTTAGTCCTGTATATTTTTCTTGATGGAAGATTACATATTTTGGTTCACACAAAACATACTATTGTTGTATGATAGGCCCATAAGAGATTGGATGAATACCTACTACACAGTTATCACAAAATATGGGACACGGGTTGCCTGTTCCATTGACAGGTGAGGACAGGTCTTCTGAAGAATAGACTAGACTAGACTTACATCTTAAAAGAAAGATCAGAAACACAAAATATTTCTTAGTGCCAATGCAAATTATGTGTCTAGGAGCCTCAGGCAAAGTTACTATTGGTTTAAGCAAACGTGAAATGGAACTAACCAGGTAGGAGACTCTTACTTCGGCACTCTAAGGTTGAATGAACATGGGACAGATTTTCTGCATGGATTTGGGCATGGAAAAATCACTGTGGATTGCAGTACTAGCCATGTGGATAGGATTTAACAAATAGCATGCCTAAATTGTGAAAATCTTTGTGTAAGACGGATATAACACACAAAATAGTTTATAACTAGCATCTAGCATATGTCTACTGTAGGTTGGCATAATTTTTAAAATGTATTTTTATTTTTTTTACGACATTAGGGGGCTTAGACATTTAATAGTAATTGTTCACATTTTCAAGAAAATTTTCAACATACAGTTAGGTCCATATATATTTGGACACTGCTTTTTTTAGTTGTTTACTGAAATATATTTAAGTTGTATAATGGACATAAACAAAGTCCAGACTTTCAACTTTAATTTTTTTGTTCCTCTGGATCAACACTTTAGCACAATAAGCTGAACTGGATGGACATCTTTCTTATTTTGGCCTTACAAACTATGTAACTATATAATTTGAGGGTATCCTCAATAAAATTAGATAAAGGATTTAGGAGTTTCAGCTCCTTAACATGTGCCACTCTGTTTTTAAAGTGACCAAAAGTAATAGGACATTTGGCTCAAAGGCTTTTTCATGGGCAGGTGTGGCCAATTCCTTTGTTATGTCAGTCTCAATTAAGCAGATAAAAGGCCTGGAGTTGATATGAGATGTGATGCTTGCATTTGGAAGATATTGCTGTGAAGAAAACATGTCAAAAGAGCTCTCCATGCAGGTGAAACAAGCCATCCTTAAGCTGTGAAAACAGAGAAAATGCTACAATATTAGTGGCAAAATCTATAGTGTGGTACATTCTGAGAAAGAAGGAAAGCACTGGTGAACTCATCAATGCAAAAAGACCTGGACGCCCATGGAAGACAACAGTGGTGGATGATCACAGAATAATTTCCATGGTGAAGAGAAACTCCTTCACAATAGCCAACCAAGTGAACAACACTTTCCAGGATGTAGGCATATTAATATCCAAATCTACCATGAAGAGAAGACTGAATGAAAGTAAATACAGAGCGTTCACTGCACGGTCTAAGCATTCATAAGAATCAAGAATAATAAGGCTAGATTGGACTTTGCTAAAAACATCTAAAGAAGCAAGCACAGTTCTGGAAGAACACTTTTTGGACAGATGAAATGAAGATCAACCTTTACCAGAATGATGGAAAGAAAAAAGTATGGTGATGGCATGGTACAGTTCATGATCCAAAGCATATCACATCATCTGTAAAACACAGCGGAGGCAGTGTGATGGCTTGGGCATGCATGGCTGCCAGTAGCACTGGGTCACCAGTGTCTATTGATGATGTGACACAGGACACAAGCAGACGGACAAATTCTGAGGTATTCAGAGACATAGTATGTGCTCAAATCCAGCCAAATGCAGCCAAACTGATTGATCGCCGTTTCATCATATAGATGGACAATGACCCAAAACGTAAAGCCAAAGCAACCCAGGAGTTCATTAAAGCAAAGAAGGGGAATATTCTTGATTGGCCAAGTCAGTCACCTGATCTCAAACCAATTAAGCATGAATTTCACGTGTTAAAGACTGAACTTCAGACAGAAAGGCCCACAAACAAAGAACAACTGAAAACCGCTGCAGTAAAGGCCTGGCAGAGCATTAAAAAGAAGAAACACAGCATCTGGTAATGTCTATGAGTTCAAGACTTCAGGCAGTTATTGCCAACAAAGGGTTTTCAACTAAGTATTAGAAATTAACATTTTATTTACAATTATTTAATTTGGCCGATTACTTTTGAGCCCTTGAAATGAAGAGATGGTGTTTAAAAAATGCTTTCGTTTCTCACACTTTTATGCAATCAATTTGTGCAACTCACTAAATTAAAGCTATAAGTCTGAATTTCAACTGCATTTTAATTGTCTTGTTCAAAATTCATTGTGGTAATGTACAGAACCAAAATTAGAAAAATGTGATCTCTGTCCAAATATTTATGGACCTAACTGTAGATTTTTTTAGGCACTAGTCCAGTTCTGACGTGGTTTTGAGGGACCTGTATGTTAGATACTCCGATAAATGACTCCCTCTAAGAAACTACAGCAGATAGGAACACCTGTAGGTGTTTCATAGAAATTAAAGCAAATTTCAAAATTTCACTTTGCAGATTTAAAATTTGTATCCATTATTCATTGGAACATGGTAGATAACAGGGAAATGCAATTCAATATTGATTCCGCTAATTCTGCCTTTATCAGAGGGTCTCATTTTATCATTGGGGTCTCATTTTCATTATAATTTTCTTTAGGTGCCATTACAGGTTTGCAGACACTCTAAGGCCATGTTCACACGGCTTAATTGCGGGGCGTAATTACGCCGTGTGGACGGGGGCAGAGCGGGAGTGGGGGGCCGGCACCTCGCCGGCCCATAGACTATCATTACTAGCGGCGTGTATACGCCACTAGTAAGTGACATGTCACTTATCTCCCCCCCGTGGCGAATTCGCCGAGCGGGGAGAGGAGACGTAATCCATAGTTCTCTATGAGAACTGTGGATTACCGTAATGACTGGGCCGTATTTCAGCCCGTAATTTGCGCAGTACGCCGCGAATTACGGGCTGAAATACATGCCCAAATAAGCAGTTCTGCCATTGCTTTTTGGGCTTCATTTTTACAGTATTCGCCATGCGGTATAAATGACAGGACAACTTCACTATCCGGTCGGTACAATTACAATGATATCAATTTTATATAGTTTCTTACACAATAGAAACACATTTGTAAATATTGTGTTTTTATGTCATCATAGTCTGACAGCCTTAACTTTTTTATTTTTCTGTACATGAAGCTGATGAATAGCCTGATTTTTGCAGGATATGTAGAAATTTTGATTGGTACTATTTTGGGGTTCATATGATTCATTGATAGCTTTTATTAAGATCTTTAAGATGCAGGATGAACAAAATACAGCAATCCTAGCATTGTTTTTAATTTTTACTTTTTATAGCGGCCACCGTGCAGTATAAGTAGCCTGCTAGCTTTACTCATCAGGTCGATACGATTACAGCAATAACAAATTTATATGTATTTTTAACTTTTCTACTGCTTTAACACAATGAAAACACTTTTATTAAAAAAAGAAAACAACTTTTTGCATTGCCATAGCCTGAAAGTCATAACCTTTTTTATTTTTCTGTGTTTCTATTGTGTAAAACAATAGTTATGCATCGCTATAATCTAATAACCCTAACTTGAAGTGATGTTTTTACTGGTACCACTGGTACTGGTAGTATTTAGATGATTTTTTGATCACTTTTTATTTAATTTTATGTGCTGTCAGATGAACAAAAATCGCAATTCTATGACTGTTTTTCTTGTTTTTTTTTTTTTTACATCATTCATCGTGCAGGTTAAATAACATGACAGATTTATAGGCAAAGTCATTATACTGGTGGTAGTACCAAATATGCATACCTGTATTTATTTTTGATCTTCTTTAAAGGCAATTGGCGTTTGTAAAGGGTGGTGTATGTATTTTGATTTTATTTTTTGTGTTTGAGTTTTACTTTTTTTTTTTTTTTTACTTGTCCTCATAGAGGACTTACTGTAAATCAGTGATCTTTAGATCACTGTTACAATGCATAGAAGTACATAGCAGTACTGCTATGCATTACAACTGTCAATAACTATGTCCAGCCGAGCCCCCAGGAAATGGCTGGGTATAGTGACATCTCAGGCAACCCAGAAGACTTTGTTAGGCTTCTGGGTTGCTAGAGAGCGCATTGCACACTGAAATTACACACTTCGATTGTAAGCCTCATGATATCCAGGATGTACTCATTTGTCCATTTGTGGGAACACCTTTCCAGCCAAGATGTATAGGTACATCCAATATCAATAAGAGGTTAAATGTGCAAATCCCATTGAGAACAGAGGAAAAAGCATCTTACGCAACTTTCACAGGGATTCTGATGTGTGAACATAACCTTAGTATAGGTATAAGTTTATTTTCTGATCAGCTTAAACTTAAAGTGGTTTTCTCACTACAATAATAAGCTTTTACCATGTTGGGAAAGCAAAATGAAGACTATTACCAATTACATTGCTCTTTTGACTTTGCTTTGGTCAGGAGATAAAGAAGATTTTATCTCCTCTTAGAGTAGACAAGTTTCTCTGGCTACCAACCACCTCTCCCTGCTCTTTCTTATCTTTCATTACTCCGAGCTGCCGTCAGTAGATAGAATCAACCATCCCTGCATAATCTAATCTCTGGCAATGGACTTTACAAAACTAAGGGAGACATGTATGAAAGAAGGCGCATCGAAGTGAATTGTCGCGTCTCGTTTTCAGTGTATAATGCGCCTGAATGTGTGAAAGTGTTTTTGTGTGATTATAAATGGTGTCTAAAGTTCATTGTGTCTTGCCTGTCTGTTTGGCACATTATAGAATTTAGACACATTAATAATGCCCCAGACATGTATAATGGCTATAGATAGGCTGCAAATAAAAGTAATCATTTGAATAGCATGTCAGTGAATAGAAACTATGGTACTGATCTTGCTTGGTGATCCCAGGTCCCAGCAAGACCTGTGGTGTGCTGGCTCTTGTCACATGTAGAATAAAGTACAGCAAAAATAAATTTCAAATTTAATGTAGTAAAAATTAAAAATGTAAAAATCAGAACATCATCATCAGTGGGTTATTTCGTGTAAAATTAGTTTTAGTTTCTATAAATGGTAAATACATTTTATAGAAGATTTTTCCATTTTTGGGATATTATATGTTTTTATATTAATTTTAGATGATAACATTTTTTATTAAATTAAATTAATTTTATTATATATACAGTAGTTTGATAATTATCCAAAATTACTTTTTATTAGTGTACTGGTGTACAATGATTGCAGATCTAGCTCCTCTTCGACTTCTCTGGTTCTGGTAGACCACATTAAAATAAGTCTGCCTGTTCGAGCAGTAACGCGCCTACTTTTGCTGACCCACATTCATAAATGTGTCTAATGGTATGAGTGTGGTGCGACACGCCCCCAGAACGCCCCCTTATGTTAGGCGCATTAAAAAGTGTTGAGCATTTCGAACAATGCTCCTAACACATTTGTTTGATGCATTATACTTCGTAGCCGGCTCACTATGCCGTATTTTACACTAAAAAAGGGTGTAAAACCCGATCATACATGTCTCCCTAAATGAGAACCTTTTAGGCTATGTTTATACGACAGTGGACAAAAAATGACCTGAAAACCAAATCTGAAAAATGTTCATAAAACTGAGTTTTTCATCCACTGCCTGTCAAAAGCTACTGAAAAAAGTTCATTTTTGGAGCATTTTTTGACTTGTCTTTGTGACATTTTTTGTGTGCTTTTGGCACTTTTTTTGCAGAAATGCACAGCATTAGATTTTTTCTGCAAAAAACATGCAAAAACTGCACCAAAAATGTGCGGCACTTTACACAGACTCCAATAGTAAATTTTCTGTCCTGCTCAGCAAATAAAATGAGCAAAAAAAAAGACGTTCTGTGGAGACTATGGAACATTTTTACTATACGAGTCTATGGGACCTCTTTTCAGTTGTTTTTTCAGCGGTTTTTGAAAACGAAAAATGCTGAAAAAACTGAAAAAACTTTTGGGTGCAGTGGAGACATAGCCTTAGGCTATGTTCACCCGGCTTAACTGCGGGACGTAGTTACGCCCCGCAATGACGCCATGTGGACGGGGGCGGGGCGGGAGCGGGGGAGTGAGCGGGGGGCCAGCACTTCGCCGGTCCATAGACTTGCATTACATATACGCCGCTGGTAATTCACATGTCAATTATCTCCCCGCCTGGCGGATTCGCCGAGCAGGGAGAGGAGACGTAATCCATAGCTCTCTATGAGAACTGTGGATTACCGTAATGACTGGGCCGTTTTCAGCCCGTAATTTGCGCACTTCAGCGCGTAATTACGAACCGAAATACGGCCCATTTTAAGCCATGTGAACATGGCCTTACTCTTTAAAGCCCTAAAGCACTTTATAGACCTCCAGCAGTCATGTTACTGTAACAGGAATAGATAGGAATGGCAGAGCTGATCTGTTAATCACTGCTATAGACCCACCCACAGTCTGGTGAGGAAGTCTGAGTCTAAACCTGGCTGTGGCTCTGTGAAACGGTATGGTGAGAAAACTCCTTTAAGACACAGATTCCTGTGCTATTTTTGGAGCAGCAAGACTGAACTAGAATAAGAATATTGGACACATTTAGTTATTTTAGCTGCCCCAGGACTTGCATAATTTGATCAGATATAGGAAAAATACATATGTTAGTGCTGCTTGAAACAATTATAATGAAACCTATTAAAATATAGTATCTTGCAAAAGTGATACTGTCATTGTACAGCTTGTATACCAATGTAACTTTGGTGTTCCCTCAAAATAACTCAACACAGCCACCAATGTCTAAATTGCTGGCAAAAAAAGTGAGTGCAACTCTAAGTGAAAAATTGTGCTCCATTTGCCATTTTCCCTCTCAGGTGTGAATGGGGAGCAAGTGTGTTAAATTTGCTGTTATCGCTCCCACACTCGCTCATACTGGTCACTGGAAGCTCAACATGGCACATCATGGAAAATAACTCTCTGAGGATCTGAAAAAAGAATTGCTTCTCTACATAAGAGAGGTTTAACAAGCCAGGTTTCACTCAGAACAGGTCGACCAAAGAAGTTGAGTGCATGTGCTCAGTGTCATATTCAGAGATTGTCTTTTCAAAATATATGTATGAGTGCTGCCATCATTGCTGCAGAGGTTAAAGGGGTGGGAGGGTCAGTCTGTCAGTGCTAAGACCATACACCGCAGACTGCATCAAAATGGTTTGCATGGCTGTCATCCCAGAAGTAAGCCTCTTCTAAAGATGATGCACAAAAAAAGCCCACAAACAGTTTGCTGAAGACAAGTAGACTAAAGACATGGATTACGGGAACCATCTTGTGGTGTGATAAGACCAAGATAAACTTATTTGGTTCAGATGGTGTCAAGCATGTGTGACGGCAACCAGGTAGGGATTACAAAGACAAGTGTGTTGCCTACAGTCAAGCATGTTGGTGGGATTGTCATGGTTTTGGGCTGCATAAGTGCTGATGGCCGTGGGGAGCTACAGTTCATTGAAGGTTCAGAAACTGGGCCGCAGAGCAGTATTCAAACATGATAATAACCCCAAACACCTTGCTAAAGAAAATGAGGGTAAAGGTGCTGGATTGGCCAAGCATGTCTCCAGAACTAAACCCTATTAAGCTCTGTCATCATGGAGGAATGAAAGAGGATTCGAGGGGCAACCAGTGACGCTCTAGTGAACTCCATGCCCAAGAGAGTTAAGGCAGTACTAGAAAATAATGGCAGCCACACAAAATATTGACTCTTTGGGCACAATTTGTCCATTTTCAATTAGGGTTGTACTCGCTTTTGTTGCCAGTGGTTTAGACTTTGATGGCTGCTTGCTCAGTTATTTTGAGGGCATGCCAGATTTAAAATGTTATACAAGCTGTACACTGATTACTTGACATTGTATTAAAGTGTCATATCTTCAGTGTTGTCCCATGAAAAGACAATATTTACAAAAATGTGTGTGGGGTGTACTCACTTTTGTGAGATACTGTGCATTCTGTACACATTATGTAGTAAAATATACAAATAAAATGTGATATCGTCTACTTTACTGAGCCAAGACTTGATCTCTAGGCTCCAGGTACCAAGATCACCAACGAAAAAAGAATTTGTCACTGGCTTTAAGATATCTTTTGATTCCGTTAAGCCATACTCCTTTTTTAATTACTTTAAAACTATTGTCTCAGAAAGCCTCTTCTAAAGATGATGCACAAAAAAGCCAACAGTTCGCTGAAGACAAGTAAACTAAGGATTTTAAAATATATCTAAAGCAAATAGTAAATTTGGCACACACTGTGTCTTCACATTTTGCTTAATAAATCTTCCTCAGTGTTCTCTCACTGTGGTTACCACAATAATGCGCTGTTCACACTGGAGCTGGATTCTACTATCATAGATATTATGGTAAATATAATATGTCATAAAACAAATAGGAAAATCTGTAGTCATTTAGCTCTTAAACATCATTGATGATAAGAAAACATAGAAATAAATATAAACACAGATTCTATCAAGCTAGTAGCCAACTAATCAAAGTGACAGTTCAACATGGGTTTGATCCTAAGGAATGTGGCCTCTAAATCCTACACTTTAGAATTCCTCTACATAATGACAAATAAATTACAGAGCGTATTTCTGTAATATGAGTATACAGACTTTTTAGCCAAGCTGATTACATTGTTATTTACATAGTTTGGCACATGAGAATAAAGCACACTTGCTAAATTATAACAAAGGAAATCACTTAGCATATTAGCCCAGCTGACAAGAATGTCAGATCTATAAATTTCTCTATTTACTGAGGTCAGCAGGGGTTATCCAGAGCTAGCCTGTTATTAACCATTCACTTTCCTCAAATCCAAGAATACTAAACATTGGTAAACAGCCTCTATAGGGTTAGCAACTTAAACTGAGCATCCAGTAGGACATGTATGCAGTGGGCCAGAAGTCTGGTGTACTTTCAGCCAGACACAGCCCTGTTCGCATTACCGAAAAGACTCCAGTATCAGGTGTATTACAGAGCGCAAGCGCTACTTTGTAATGTGCCTGATTTCAGAGGGCGTGTGGGAAGCGGGGCGCACTAGAACCCTAAGAAGCTACAGATTTATAGCTTCGCTACAGCATTTCTAGGCGCATTACTGCTGGATGTAGTATACCTGATACAGAGAATTCGGGTTAGCGCTAGAATGCCGCCCTTAATGTTTAGTTTTATATCATAGTATTGAGTTGAACTTCTAAGCCTGAACATAAATAACTGAGACTCTAGGTTTAAGGGATTGCCCTCTAACATATAATGTTAATTGGTGCCAGGAAGACCGTTGCATGTAAAAACTACAACTCTATGGAAAATTGAAAATTGTTTACAAAGCCCCCAACATGTAAACCAACAAGTCAGGATTAAAGAAGATTAAACAAAATACCTAATACAAACAAAGCAAGTCCTTACATATAACATAAAGAGTTGCTGGAAGCTGGAAATCACTTTCTATGTTGAGGATAAGAGCCCTAATTTTACAATCACATGTGCCGCAGAAAGGCAGTGAAGGGACATTGTATGTTGAGTGTTTTCAAGATACAGTGTGGCACGAAAGACCAATGTACATTAATAATATAGGGTGACATGTATGTATTTTGGCACCAAGATGACAATTTTTTTGCACGCATTAGTAGCGTACTAAGCACCTGAATTTATGAACCTGTTCTACGGCGGGTCATGGATTTAGCCCTTTCTAGCTCAAAGTGACAAATCAGGCTCAGTAAACCACTTTTAACCTGGTCTACCTGTTCCAGCAGTAATGCACCCAGTTCTGCCATCCTCCCATCATAAATGTGTAGAATCATACGGTTGTAGTGCGACACGCCCCTCAATCTCAGGCGCATTACAAGGTGCTGCGGGCGCCCGATAATGCGCCTAATACTGGAGTGCAAATGATTATAAATCTAGAGAACAGGGCTGTGCCAGTTTTTGGGCTGAAGGGACACCAGACTACTGGTGCAGCCCCATACATACTATGCCATACCATAGTATCCTGAGGCCATTGTAACTTGATGAACCACTGCATCTATCTATAGATATTCATGTAGCAGTGTACACACAATGGATTTCCATATAGTTTAACATACTCTATGGAGTATTATCATCTTTGACATTCATGGCATATGTGCAGGAAATGCCATAAATGTCTGTTGGATGTGTGTGCCATCTATGGGACACGCATATATTTAAGAAATGTGAGTCCACAGAACCGCCCTTGTTACTCCAACCACAGTGATAGTCCATAAAAATCCAATATTGGAATTCCATTTTAAAATGTCAACATATGCTGCTGTAGGAACATACACATGTAAATTTAACACCTCTGTGTAACTGCAGCCTAAACTCAAGGTCTGAAATTCAATGCTTACTATGTTTTAAAATGCTGTATAACTCGTTGACTTCTCCAGCATTGTTGGCAGCCATCATTACTGCTCAGAGTGAATAGACTTTGGTCAGTGCAAGACAATGATGCCTGTGCCTGTTGGTGTGGACAGGTCACCCTGCCGGTCCTCTAGCATGCATACCACGTTGATGTAAATGGTTACTAATTATCTGAAGTGACATCTTGGTTGCCTCTCACCTCCCTTAAATGTTCCTGGAGTTGTTTGGCATTCATAAACCGATTCCACGGGGTATTATTTACAATGAAGTGGTCATCAGTGTGTGATGTAGCCAAAGGACGTGCACTTCTTTTCCTTTCTGTGACTCTTCTGGTCTGTCTGTATCTTTGTTATCACCTGCTGATGACACTCTAAGTTCAGTGGCCACTTCCGTCTGAGAGCATCCTGCTTGAAGCCTCACAATGGTGAGGTACTGTTGATCAATTGTAAGGTATTTTCTTGGTCTCATGATGTCAAAATGTGAACAGCATGATGAGGAGGACTGTTTAAATCCCAATTCAAATTAATCTCCTAAATTTATTGGGCGATTTAGGGATCAAACTTCTGTTGTGAAATCAGCAAGTTGCGCAAAAAGTACTGAAACACTGAACAGTTGGACATGTGCATTCTAAAGTTAAGAGATAGGGCCACATGTTTGAAAACTGTTTAGGTCTAAAACTCACTTTTTTGCCCATAGGGTACTATGGGCAAAAAAGTGAGTTTTAGACCTAAACAGTTTTTTTTACATGTGGCCCTTGGTGTCATTTAGTTAAGTGATTAAAATGTTATGTTTATCTTGAAATTTCAACCAAAAGCCAAATATCCCTAACGTTCTGTGAGCATTGTATATGGGCACGTGGTACATGGGGTTATACACAACATATATATTAAGAATAAATAATATAATAATAATATATATATAATAAAATATATACTGTTTCAGGAGTACTGCCACCCATGACCCGGAAGCTAATTAACATCCCTTTGTACAGCTCTGATAAATCACCTCTTTTACCCATGACAGAAATGAGGGATGTGTGTGTAGACAGCCCATCACACATCTTTCATACCCATAAAGCCAGCTCCCGACATGTGACTTCCTTCATGAGCTACACACTGACGATGTCAAGAGTAGAAAGATCTTGGGCCACATGTATGAAAACTATTCAGGTCTAAAACTCCCTTTGTTGCCCATAGCAACCAATCGGAGCACCCCTCTTATTCTTCCAGAGCACTATATGAAACGAAAGGGGCGGTCTGATTGATTGCTATGGGAAACAAAGTGAGTTTTCATACATGTGGCCCCTTATGTATACGTGAACTGGAGATATTATATATATATATATATTATTTAATATATATTAATATTAATATATAAATATATTATATATATATATATATATAGTGAATGGCATTATAGACTATATATTACTAAATTCTCTGCAGTCTATAGGTAAATGGGATTATAAACAACAGCTATATAACTGAACTATGTCCAGTGGGATTTTAGACAAATGAAGACTATCTGAACTCTCACCGGTCCATGTGTACATGAGATTATAAGCAACGCACATATAAATAAACTTTCTCCAGTCCATGAATACTAAGGAATAATAAACAACAGCTACGTAACTAAACTTTCTCCAGTCCATGTAAAAATAAGCTCTTCAGTTACAACTACGCAATTGAGTCACATTACTATGGTATTCCCATCTTGTTATTTTCGGATATGCGGCCAACTCATAGCTTACTACAAGCCAGCCTCAGAGAACAGGGAGATGGCCGCGCTTGTATCAGAATCCCATTCATTTCTGTGGTAGTTCTGAATAGAGCCAAGCACACTAGCTTGGGAGAGGTGCAGCCATATTCCCATTCTCTAGGGCTGGCTCCCAGCAAGCTAAACGTTGGGCTGGAAACAGCCAGATGGGAAAACCCCTGTAAATCTTTCCGTTACTGAGGCTCATGAATGGCAATTAACTTACTATCTTTATTGTGGTCTAGCTTGCCATTCATAAAAATTCTATCCCTGTTATGATAAAAATTAGTTTTTTGTGCAGTTACTTCTGTATCAATTTCTTCATATACACAGCAGTCAATCTGAACAAGCAGTGCTGAAGTGTAAAGCATGGAGGAAGGACAAAAAAATGAAATTGAGCATTTAGGATGACAGGATTTAAATGTGAGACTACCATTAGAAATGCAGCAAAACTGCAACCACTGATCACAGATGAGCCCTAATGAAGTATAGGTTATATCATTGTGAACACCATAACTGGACATCTGCAATAACTATTAAAAACAGAGGGACCAAAAGTGATACGAAAGCATATACACAAATCAGCTTTAACATGGAAATTACAGTAAGTAAACCAAAGGGTTCATATCTGGTGAATGCAGTAAATCCCAGCGTGCCCTACTCCAGTAGTGCTGGCACTGAACTTACAAGTAGTGAATACTGGCTTTAGCAAAGTCTTGCACAAAGGTGCAACTTTTAACACGTTCCATTGAGCATCACAAATAGGCAGTAGAGAATAATTCCTTCCCTTTATTGTCACTTTCCTTCCCTGCCACTAACAATAATGTCATTATCCTGCATTAGTGACATTTGCAACAGTTCAATCTTACAAAACAATGTGATCCTGCAATTGACATATGCACCACCACAACCAAGTGACTGGTATAGATGGCATCTTCTTGATCCACACAGTTATAGAGGTAACACCCTATAGGAATACAGCTTCAAATGCTTCTGACTTTATACTGGAACCGCTAACCTTCCCCTAAACTGGTCCTTGCACTTTTCAAATTATTGGACTTCTTTCCTATGGTAGCTAGAAAATCCAGCACAGCATCTACGTAAGACTGGCATGCTGATTGCCAGCCACATTTCTATGTGGAAATCTGGGTTTGTGCCAGTAGTAAGAGAACCTTACTTCTCTGAACGCAGCTTTCTAAGGACAAATCTATTCCAGAGGATGCCTTTTTTCTGAATTACTAAGAAAGTCCCCCCTTTAAAACAGAAATGTTAAATAACTACCTTAAAGATCTTTATTTATAACACAGCCCAAAAGAAAAATGCATCGATGTTAAAACAACAAAAAGATATTTTATGGCCAACAATTCAACATCATATACACGTCATCATTTAAGTAAAGCCCACAGTCATCACACTGAATGCGTCTCAAGAAATCCTCATATGCCAAAACATCCAAAACCTTGCAAATGATGCAAATGTCTGATACATCTGATTGATCAGGTCCTATAGCACCATCAGGAGGGCTTAACATTGGTCATATCATAGGAAGAAGGAGCTGACCTACTTTATCACCTCACTACTGAAAAGCATAAACCAGATCAACATAACTACAAGCAGTTTTTATATTTACGTAGTCAACTATTATCTATCTAGTAGAAATACAGTAATTAAGGCAAATTAAGGCAAACCATGTAACAAATACAAGTGCTGCCAACAAGTAAAAAGCGACTCAGGCTATCCCGCCTGCCAGCTCCTACATCTGACTAAATGTATCCAGAGCCCTGTCCTATTATGTCAACTTATAGCAGAAGTAACTATAGAGAAGTCAGGCAAGGAGCAGTCTCCCCCTGCATTCCTTTAGGGCCAGATACAACTTAATCAGACAAAGTAACTGTCCAGCCACATGTAAGCAAGGCATCCAGCCTTACCAAGTGCGCCAGTGCCATTCATCATCTGCAAACCAACCCTATCCAAACACTCCGAACCCTCCATCCAGCTCTGCTTTTAATCTGGAGAATTAAAGAATCTATACATAACAAAGAGACCCATATATAGTGTGTAATGCATCCCCATGTATACAGGGAACCTTCACTCCCACCATATATTCCAGAAGAATATGGGTAGAGCACATGGGCAACCAGACAGAAGCCACACGGCTGACCTAACATCCATAAATGTGCACATATACTGCATATATATATATATATATATATATATATATATATATATATATATATATAAATGAGAGAGATAATATATATATATATATATATATATAGGTCAGCAGCCATGTATTAAACGTACATGGAAATATATATATATACACACACAACTGCACACAGCATGACAGACATTAATATTCATGTGTACACACGTATACATACATATGAAAAATATGATAGATAGATGAATGCAATAGATAATAGATACATGATAGATAGATAGATAATAGATAGATGATAGATAGAAAGATAGATAAATAGATAGATAGATAATAGGTAATAGATAATAAATAGATAAATAGATAGATAGATAGATAGATAATAGGTGATAGATAGATGCAATAGATAATATATACATGATAGATAGATAGATAATAGGTAATAGATAGATAGATAATATATAGATAATAGGTAATAGATAATAAATAGATAATAGATAGATAGATAGATAGATAGATAGATAGATAATAGGTGATAGATGCAATAGATAATATATACATGATAGATAGATAGATAGATAGATAGTTAGTTAGATAATCTATAGATAATAGATAATAGATAATAGATAGATAATAGATAGATAGATAGATAATAGGTGATAGATAGATGCAATAGATAATATATACATGATAGATAGATAATAGATAGATAATAGGTAATAGATGATAGATAATAGATAGATAATATTTAGATAATAGGTAATAGATAGATGATAGATAATAGATAGATAGATAGAATAGATAGTAGAATAGGATAGATAGAACAGATAATAGATAGGTTAAACAAAAGCGCCGTGAATGTCCCCCTCTTACCCGCACTCGTCCAGCGTTTTCCTCAATTTTTCCCCTG
>JAODAL010059972.1:0-21155 GCA_025379985.1 Phyllomedusa bahiana | reverse complement strand
CCCCCTAAAACACACCACCCCCACTGCAAACATGGGGGGGGCAGATCAGGGTTTGGGACTTTTTCACAGGCGGGGAAGATGGTTAAAATTGATGGAAGATGGAGGAGCCAAATACAGGACCATTCTGGAAGAAAAACTGTTGGAGTCTGCAAAAGAACCTGAGACTGGGACGGAGATTTATCTTCCAACAAGACAATGATCTCAAACATAAAGCAAAATCTACAATGGAAGGTTCACAAATAAACGTATCCAGGTGTTCGAATGACCAAGTCACAGTCCAGACCTGAGTCCAATCGAGAATCTGTGGAAAGAGCTGAAAACTGCTGTTCCCAAACGCTCCCCATCCAACCTCACTGAGCTCCAGCTGTTCACAACGCTCTCCATCAATCAACCCACTTCCGCCTCCACACTGAGCTCCAGCTGTTCACAAACGCTCTCCATCCAACCTCACTGAGCTCCAGCTGTTCACAAACGCTCTCCATCCAACCTCACTGAGCTCCAGCTGTTCACAAACGCTCTCCATCCAACCTCACTGAGCTCCAGCTGTTTTTTCATCAGGCCACGAAACGCTCTTCATCCAACCTCACTGAGCTCCAGCTTTTTTCCATGGAAGAATGGGCAAGAATTTCAGTCTCTCGATGTGCAAAATTGATAGAGACAGACCCCAAGCGACTTGCAGCTGTAATCACAGCAAAAGGTGGCGCTACAAAGTATTACCTTAAGGGGGCCGAATAATTTTGCATGCCCCACTTTTCAGTTTTTTTTGGTTTTGACAAAAGTTTAAAATATACAATAAATTTCGTTCCACTTCACAATTGTGTCCCACTTGTTGTTGATTCTTCACAAAAATTTTTTACATTTTATATCTTTATGTTTGAAGCATGAAATGTGGCAAAAGGTTGAAAAGTTCAAGGGGGCCGAATACTTTAGAAAGACACTGTATATTAGATTGAAGGTCTAATAAGATATTTTGTATTGTTTGCCAACCTACAGTAGATATATGGTAGATGCCAGTTATAAACTATTTTGTGTGGAATAACTATCTCTCTTAAACGCAGAAATGTTTGAACTTTGAAAATGTCAAATTCTCCAGCATTTTCACAATATTTTGATATTTTAACAAATAAACAAGGATTGTATGGACCAAAATTTACTACTAAATTAAAGCACAATGTGTCATGAGAAAACAATCTCTGAATCACATGGATGGGTAAAAGTGTCAGTTATTCTCACATAAAATGTCACATGTCAAATTTCAAAAATTGGGCTTTGTCAGGAAGGCCAAAGCTGGCTCCTGCGGTAAGGGGTTAAAGGTTAAGTTTGATCTAGAAGGAGACAGCTATATTGTTTTTTTTAGTCTTTTGGTCAGCAGCACTTTGGGCCACATGTATGAATCCCGCCGGGTCGGGGCGCACCAGTTTCCCGGCGGAATCTGCGCCTGATTTGTCGGGGCCGGGGCGTGCTCATACATACAATGTAAAGTCCGCCACGCCTCGCCAGTGTTTTAGGCGCAGTGCGGGTCCGAGGCGCAGTGCGGCGCTGCGCCTAGGATTCGGCGCCGGAGGTAGTGCGGTCATACATGCGGGGAAAAGTCCGCCGCGCCTCGCCAGTGTGTGGGGCACAGTGCGGGGACATGGGCGCAGTGCGGTACTTAGGCGCCGTGCGGGGCTGCGCCAAAAACAGTTCCGATGCGAGACAGGCTGGAACAGCGAGAAATCATTCCACATGTCGGTGCGAAGTATGAATCAAAAATCGCCTTTATAAAGGCGTTCAACATTCTCAGGAAAAGACCTGAAACCTAAAAAATAAAAAATACATAAAACAAAATCCCTTTCCAATATCCTAATTCAAGAATTAGGATATTGGAAATTGCCGGGAAATACAGTAATTCAATTTAGAAAGCATTCCATTGCGGCATAAACCCCCAATCAGAAAAGGGCGACAGGGAAACCCTTTAAAACCATGGGGAAATTAGACCAATCAAATCCACGGCGGATAGTTCAAAATACATAAAAAAAGCTGAAAAGAGCTGATTGGTTAAACTAACCGGGGGCTTGGGTAGTCCCGCCAATCAGAAAATCCCCGGGGGGATAGTTCAAAAACAGTAAAAATGCTGAAAGAGCTGATTGTTAAGCTACAGGGGGAATTGGGGTAGCTCAGGGCCCAAACGAATAGGAGCGACAGAGACCCATTTTAGTCAAGGGAGAAATTTAACCAATAGAATCCCGGGGGATAATTTAAAATACAGTAAAAAGACAAAAAGACTGATTGGGTAGCTAGCGGGCTTGGCTATCCCCCGCCAATCAAGCGCAGCTACGCTCCCAATTTTTATCTTGGGGAGATGGGCGCACGAAATCTCTGCCCCACGCCGTGCGGCAAAGGTATTAAAAAAGAAAATTATTTATTAAATGTAAAACAACAAAAAAAAGCCGAACCCCCTTTACAAATAAAGCAGTTAAAAACCCGAACAACGCTTTGTCGCCAAGACCAGCGCTACAAAGGGAATTGCAAAAGGAAAATGCCGGGGGAAAAACGCAATTCAAAGGTTTTAAACTATTCTCATGGTCGGAGGACGTTGCCTCTGTCGGGGGATTTTTAACCAAAAAAAAAACCCGGTCGCCTTCGGAGCTGCCGAGCGCTACACTGCGCCTCGCTTTCCCGACTCCCATCGTAAATGCCTCGGAGTTTTCGAGCCGCCCGGCCCCGCCCGGAACGCCTACTCCCGCCCACTGCCCCCCCTTCATGCGGGCGCAGCTGAAAGGGTGAACACTGCCCTAACACTGAATCCCCCTTTCCGACAGCGGGTTTCGGGCGGAGGGCAGTATATGCCAAAAAAAGGCGGAAACCCAAATCAGTCCCCTTTTGTTTTTATCAGTGTTTGTGGCTCCTCTAAATTTGGTAGCCTTTTTTTGTTGTTTATTCATTTTTTTATTTCATATTGGCCCCCAACAAGACAGAAAAAAACCCCTGGGCATTTTTACATAACTTTTTGGGTTTTTTTTTAGTGTTTTCCCGAAATGTATATTAGCCCCATTAAAGGGATAGTAACCCTCTAACCAGCGATTTATCGGGTTGTTAAGAAACATCAGCTTCTGCAGTTTTAACCCCACAATCACATTGGAAGCACCCTGCCACTGAAAAACGCTCTCAAAATGCTATGTTTTAAGTGATCGGAAGGAGGGGTGATAAATTTAAAGGGTTTTGCCCCCAAGTGAGTTTTTCCCACCTCTTATTGCTCAGGAGAGAAGATAAACAAACATGGAGTCTGTGGAGAGGAGAGGGTGAGCAAGAGTGAGGGACAGGAAGCGTCGCAATGTTTATCAAAAATTTAAAAAAAAAATACAACATGGATTCAAAACAAAAACACAGGCCATTTACTGCTTTTTTTTCCCAGTCCCGGCAACCTTTATGTTTCCCCCTCACAATAAAAGGGGAAAAACGGGGTTGGCGGGCCCAATCAGCCCGTCATTTCCCGGTCGTGTTAATGTAAACTTTTTGAAACAAAAGGGGTTTGAGCAATGTGTAGCCCACAGGGCACTTTTTTTTTTTTTTTCACTATATTTAGAAAAGGGGTTTAAAACCCATTTGGAGGGCCCAAGTCAACATTACTTGTGGCAAAACCCCCCTTTTCCACCCCCGCTTTTTTTACGGAGAGCCGGTTGCCCTGCAATGACAAAGGCGCAGTCTCTTTGTTTTCTGGCCAGTACAGCACCAATACAACCAGGCAGGGCGATGGAATTTAGATTGGCTTTACCAACTGAATGGGACATGTTACAATTTCAATAACAAAGCTAGCTCTTTTATCATAGATGAAATATTTGGTTACATAAAGCCAATAGCTTCCTGCTCAATTTTGAATGTTTATCTATTGTATGTGACTTACATGTGATTGTAAAACTAGATACTAATAGGTGGGTTGCTTTCCGATGTCCAACAGTGACCCAAAAAATCTGCCATTGACTTTACGGGCCACATGTATGAAACAGTTTTGGTCTAAAATTCACTTTTTTGCCCATAGGTTTCTATGGGGAAAAAGTGAGTTTTAGACCAAAACCGTTTCATACATGTGGCCCTAAGAGTGAAATTGGCACCTCAACACAATTTTTTGCGTATTTTTTCCCTGTGTAAAATGCACCTGAATATATGAAAGTGGTAAATGGCGCAGAAGGTTTAAGGAGCCTCACATCTGTGTTTGGCGCTCCGTGGAACTTTGGCGCATTGGTAATTCACCAAACGTGTATTTGACATATAGTAAGTCTCTTGCTGAGACTTGTGGTGCAACATGGAAGATCACTACCATAGTTTCTATTCACTGAATGCTATTCTAACACCTTTTTTTTTATTTCTAGCCTGCTCTGATGTGTTTGTAATCACTGATAATACTATGCTGACTCCGTAAATACCCGATTGAGCTGTATTGGTTAAATTAATTTATATTAATTTTAGACTATATAAATATTAAATTAATTTTGTAAGACATAATGTTATCTTTTTGGGATCTTATATAATTTTATATTAACTTTTATAGAATTTATTATGAAATTTATATAATTTAATGTTAGTTTGATAATTATCATAAATTACTTTTTATTATCGGGGCACCTATCAGTCTAAAGCTGACCATAAGCACAAGATAGCTGCTGGCCCAAATGTTTTGAGCTTGCTAAGTTGTCTGAGACAACCTAGGGTGGCATGTATGAAGGGGTCAGTCTTAATGTTCTGCTGTTAAATGCGCCAAAATTGAGTAGTCCACCTAATTTCCCGATGTATGGTGTGTCGAATGAACATGTTTGGCGCATTGTGCGCCTGGCCCCGACAATTTGTAATGCGCCAAAGATAATAATAATGGGGCATTCTGGGGGTGTATTGCACCACATCTGTACTAGTAGACACATTTATGAATGTATCTTGGCAAAACTAGGCGCTTTACTCCTCGAACAGGAAGACCTATTCCAATGAAGTCTATCTAAGTTGCCGTAGTGGAACTAGATTTGCCATTTGGGATTTGTCTCTTTTCAAGATGGCCGCATCATTTAAATCAATAAGAAATGGTGCTGTGCACCATTCCTTACTGCGATTGGGACACCCGCAGCAAGATGGCTGTATCCCGATTGCTGAACATGGCAGCTAGAAACCTTGTGAAGGCTTCCATCACTGCCATGTTTTCTGTTTTACTACTTCCTGCCCCAGGCAAGAAGTGGGGAAACCGCCATCTTTGCACAGCCTAATATTGTCTATAAATACATTAGCTGTATAAATTATCACGTCTCTAGTGGTGTAATACCCTAGGGGGACTCAAAGTTAAAGTAAAAAAAAAAAAGTTTAAAAGTATAAAAAAAAAAAGAGTAAAGTTCGACTCACCCCCTTTCGCCATTTTACCAATAAATTTACATATTTGGTATCGCCACGTCTGAAAAAGTCCGATCTATTAAAATATTACATCATTTATCCCGTACGCTGAACACCGTAGAAGTAGAAAAAATTCCAAACACCAGAATTGAATTTTTTGCTCATTTCACGTCCCCTAAAAAGTGTAATAAATGTAATCAAAAAAGTTGCGTGCATCCCAAACTGGTAGCAAAAAAAAATACACTTTTGCATCCTCACTCAAGTCTGTAGGTGTATCAAAAAAGTTATTGGTTGCGGAAAATGGCGCCGCGGTGCAAACTTCAAAAATAGAAAATGTTTGGAATTTTTTTAATGATAATGAAAACTGTACATCTTTGGTATTGCCAGATGTGCATCAACCTGTAGAATAAAGATAACACATAATTTTTACTGAAGATTGAACGCTGTAAAAAAATAAAAAGAAATGCACGTTTTTTCCACATTTTGCTCCACTTAGAATTTTTTTGCGGTTTCCCAGTATATTCCAGTACAATGAATGACACCATTAGAAAGTACAACTTGTCCCGTTAAATATAAGCCCTCATATGTCTATGTAGGTGGAGGAGAAAAATGAAGTTTTTGTTATTATTCTTGGGAGGGGTTAATTGCCCCAAGGTCTATTACACATCTGACAACCTTCCTCTCCTGTAATGCAGTGCAGGTTGCCATGGTTACGTCCTCTCACATCTCCCCTTTTCATTGGGAGCAGGCCCGGACTGACCATAGGGCAAACCGGGCATTTGCCCGGCGGGCCGCTGGCGTCCAGGCCGCAGGGCCGACTAGGATCGCCCACCGAGGAGGACGGTGTTCCCCCCCCCCCCGGCGGGCCCCGAGTGCCGGCACCGGTCTGTGGCGCGCTACAGGGGCCGCAATGGTCGCATCAGCCCCCCTCGCCACACGGCTGCACGGCCGGGTCACCGACCCAGCCATGCAGCCATCACGGCCGCCGCCTGCACCGCGCGGTGCAAGCAGCAGCCGAGGCTGAGCATCTGGGATCTACTGATCCCGTCTGCTTAGCTCCCAGGAGGCCGCAGAGCAGGCGCGCGATGTAATGACGTCATTGCGCGCCTGCTCCGCGGCCCCGCTCTCTGCAGTGAGCGGCCACCGGCTCCGGAGTGAAGAGTGAAGAGGAGGGGGCAGCCGGTGTCCTGGTGAGTATTACTTTATTTATTTTTTTAGTTTTTACTGTCCCTGGCTGCCCATAATTGCCCTGCCCTGGCTATATACAGCCCTGCCCTGGCTACCTATATAAAGCCCTGCCCTGGCTACCTATATACAGCCCTGCCCTGGCTACCTATATAAAGCTCTGTCCTGGCTACCTATATACAGCCCTGCCCTGGCTACCTATATACAGCCCTGCCCTGGCTACCTATATACAGCCCTGCCCTGGCTTTATACAGCCCTGCCTTGGCTACCTATATAAAGCCCTGCCCTGGCTACCTATATACAGCGCTGACCGGGCTACCTATATACTTCACTGCCATGGCTACCTATATACAGCCCTGCCCTGGCTACCTATATAAAGCCCTGCCCTGGCTACCTATATACAGCGCTGCCCTGGCTACCTATATAAAGCCCTGCCCTGGCTACCTATATACAGCCCTGCCCTGGCTTTATACAACCCTGCCCTGGCTACCTATATAAAGCCCTGCCCTGGCTACCTATATAAAGCCTTGCCCTGGCTACCTATATACAGTCCTGCCCTGGCTACCTATATAAAGCCCGTCCCTTGCTATATTATGCCCTGCCCTGGCTATATGATACCCTGCCCTGGCTACCTATATAAAGCCCTGCCCTGGCTACCTATCCCCTGCCGGGCTATATGATGCCCTGCCCTGGCTGCCTATAATAGCACTGCCTACCTATACGCTGCCTTTAATAGCCCTGCCTACTTATACACTGTCCTGCCTGCCTATATACTGTCCCTGTCTGCCTATAAGTGGCCCTGTCTGCCTGTATACTGGCCCTGCCTGCATACTGTCACTGCCTGCCTAATGGGGGTCTACCTATTTACATGCCACTTATCTGACATTTTTTAATTTCTAATTTTTCGGGTCTAACATATGCTGTTTGGGGAATTGATAGGAAAGTGCTAGAAGAGAGAGGAGTCTAAGATGTATTTGTTGTAAATTCTACAGGGACGAGTAGTGACCACTAGAAGAGGACACTGTATGCTGTACCGGACAGAGAAAGAAATGGAAGAGAACAACTCATCAGGGAAGACGCCATGGAGGTTTGTGCCAGAAGGAGAAGAAAAGGAGAAGAAAACAACTCCCATCAGAGATGACGTCTCCGGTGAGTCCCTGCTGCCAGGGGTCATTTTACTTCTATGTTGAATCAGGGGTTTCTCTGCACCACTGTTTCTCTCTTGCTTGTGTGTAGGGGGCTCTCACACGGAGCGGTTTTGGTGCATTTTTTGATGTGTTTTTTTTTTGTGTGCAGAAATGTTCAGCATTAACTGCTTTGCTTTCTGCACAATATGCACCAAAAACTCTCCGTGTGAAAGCAGCTTTATAGTGTAGTTTATTTTTAGAAAGTGGCGAGGTGCGAGAACAAGGGGAATTTTGTAAGCGGATATTGTATGTGGGCTGCTGGGGGCTTAGTGCCAGGGCTGATTTTTATTCCCAGTCCGGCCCTGATTGGGAGTATGCGCTTGGATCTACGTCCTATGCATCCATGGCCCCCATTCTCCTGGTGCAAGACTACACTGTCTTTGTGGCCTCTGCACTTTGCTGAACAGTGGTCCCCACAGAAGAAAGGTGGCCTAGAGAACAGTGAAGATGCGCCCCCGCTGACATATAGGGCATGCAGGTGGCGGAGTCTGTGGCACGGATGTGAATGGGCGCTTACATTGTAACCTACTTTATAATGGGATTTCACACTCAGGGCAAATCCATGATGTGTAATCCACACCTAAAATCAGCTAAAAAGCCCATATATCACGGGACAGACGGCTGTATGACTGCAGTAACCTAGAATATAAGGGAAAACCTGTGCCTAAACCTGAGCGTCTACTTCTGTGCTACACAGTGCCGGCCATGACGAGACAATACTTCAATGACAAACCACTACCCGACCACTGCCCACTGCGCCCTGGCATCCGGAACGCAGGAGCCGTGCTGCTTTATCACCGACTTCCGGTTCGTACGGACACTTCCGGGGCTTTCAAGATGGCGGCGCCCAGTAATGAACTCACGGGAACTCCAGTCAGATCTCCTGTAGGAACACCTGGAAAAGTACGAGACCTGATCAATGAGGGAATAGTGAGCGAGGAGCGGAGCGGCGATGGCCGGTGAGTGATTACAGGGACTCCAGCAGGGGAGAGGTATAGGGATCTGCTGTCTCCTCCTCACAGAGATGACCTATAGATTAAAGGTCCCCCAACTCCTCAGCTGCTGTGTGCTCTCTAGTGATTGAAGAGTTCCAGCTAAGTTGTATTAAGAATGGGCCATAGCATCGAGAAAATAGAGGACTATCGGGAATGGCAGTGGGGGAGGGCAGGCAGTAGGGATCAATATATGTGCGGTAATGTATCTTATCCCTACCAGCAGCACCATGTTACATAGTTTGTAAGGGTGAAAGAAGACAGGCGTTCAGCCTATAGTGTTGATCCAGAGGAAGGCAAACCCCCTAGAGGTAGAAGACAATTGTTTTCGTTTAGGGTAAAAAAATCTGAATAATCCTTGTTACTATATTTTGTTATAATATTACATCTAGAAATGTATCCAGACCCTTCTCCAGAATCCTGGTCACTATAACTTGTTATATTATTACATTAGGAAATGTATCAGTCCCCTCTCAGGAATCCTAGGTCACTAAAATCTTGTTCTATTATACATCTAGAAATGTATCCAGACCCGCCATCTCCAGAATCCTGGGTCACTAGATTGTTGTTATAATATGTAACAATCTAGAATTGTTTCCAGGACCATTCTCCTGAATCTTGGTCACTATAACTTGTTATATTACATCTAGACAATGTATCCAGACCCTTCTCCAGAATCGATGGTCACGTATAATAGTTATATTTACATTTAGAAATGTATCCAGACACCTTCTACAGATATTAGGTACTTTAACTTGTTATATTATTGCATCTAGAAAGTATCCAGAGCCTTTCTCCAGAATCTTGGTCACTATAACTTGTTATATTAAACATCTATGAGAAATTGTATCCAAGACCTTCTCCAGAAATCTTGGTCACTAAAAACTTGTTATTTTAAAATTTAGATAATCGTTAATCAGTGCCTTCATCCAGAATTTGGTCACATAACTTGTTATATTATTTACATCTAGAAATTGTATCCTGGAGACTTCTCAGAATACTCGGTCACTATAACTTGTTATTATTACATCTAGAAATGTATCCAGGAGCCTTCTCAGAATCATGGTCTCTATAACTTGTTATATTAATCTAGAAATGTATCCAGACCCTTCTCCAGAATCTTAGTCCACTATAACTTGTTCATATTATTGATCTTGAAAAATGTATCCATAGAGCCTTCTCCAGAATCCTTAGTCGTCTATAAACTTGTTAATATTATTATTCTAGAATTGTATCAGAGCCTTCTCCAGAATCCTGGTCACTATAACTTGTTTATATTATTACATCTAAGAAATGTATCCAAGAGGCCTTTCTCCAGGAATCATGGTCACATATAACTTGTTATATTATTACTTCTAGAAATGTATCCCAGAGCCTTCTCCAGAATCCTGGTCACTTTTACTTGTTATATTTATCTAGAAATGTATCCAGAGCCTTCTACAGAATTTTGTCACTATAAAACTTGTTATATTGAGTACATCTAGAAAATGTTTCCAGACCCCTCTCCAGGAATCCTAGTGTCACTATAAACTTGTTTTATTTAATCTAGAAATGTATCTAGACCCTTCTCCAAGAATCCTGGTCACTATACTTGGTTATCTTACATCTAGAGAAATGTATCCAGACCCTTCTCCAGAATCTTAGTCACTATAGCTGGTTCTATTATTACATCTAGATATGTATCAACAGACCCTTCTCCAGAATCTTTGTCAATATAGCTTGTTACTATTTATTACATCTAGAAAATGTAATCCAGAGCCTTTCTCCAGAATCCTGGTCACTATAACTTGTTATATTATTACAACTAGGAAATGTATCCAGAGCCTTCTCCAGAATCCTGGTCACAAAAACTTGTTATATTAATTACATCTAGAATTGTATCAGACCCTTTCCTGATCTCCTAGTCACTTTAACTTGTTATATTCATCTAGAAATTTACCAGACCTTTCTCCAGTAAATTCCTGGTCACTATAACTTGTTCTATTACATCCTAGAATGTATCCAGGAACCTTCTCCAGATTCCTGGGTCACTTTAACTTGTCTATATTATAACTTCTTGAAATGTATCCAGAAGCCTTCTCCAGAATTCTTCTGGTCACTTTTTAATTGTTATATTATTACATCTAGGAACTGTATCCAGAGCACTTCTAAAGAAATCCTGGTCACTATAACTGGTTATATTTTTACATCTAGAAATTGTATACCAGAGCTTTCTCCGAATCCATGGTCACTATAACTTGTTATATTTATTACATTCTAGTAAATGTATCCAGACTTCTCCAGAATCCTGGTCACTATAGCTTGTATTTTATTATTAATCTAGTAAATGGTAAATCCAGAGCCTTCTCCAGAATCTGGTCACTATAACTGTTATATTATTACAATCTAGATATGTATCCAGACCTTCTCCAGAATAATCTGTCACTTTATATTGTTATATTATTACCTCTAGGAGAATGTATCCAGGTACACTTCTCCAGAATAACCTGGTCACTTTAACTTGTTATATTACATCTAGAAATTTATTCAAACCTTCTCCAGAAATCCGTCACTATAAACTTGTTATATTACATCTAGAAATGTATCCAGAACCATCTCCAGAAATCTTAGTCACTTATAAATGTGTTATATTATTACATCTTAGAAAATGTATCCATGACCTTCTCCAGAATCCTGGTTCACTATATACTTGTTATTATTATTACATCTAGAAATGTATTCCAGGCCTTCTCCAGAATCCTGGGTCAACTATAAACTTGTTATATTATTACATCTAGAAATGTATCCAAGAGCCTTCTCCAGTATCCTGGTCACTATAACTTTGTTATATTATTAAATCTAGAAATTGTGATATCCAGAGCCTTCTCCAGAATCATATGTGTCACTTTAACTTGATATATTATTACATCTAGAATTGTATTCCAGAGCCTTCTCCAGAATTTCCTGGTCAACTATAACTTGTTTATTATTTCATCTAGAAATGTATCGAGAGCTCTTTCCAGAATCCTGGTCTACTATTATCTTGTTATATTATTACATCTATGAATATGTATTCCAGAGCCTTCTCCAGAATCTCTGGTCACTTTAACTTGTTAAATTATTACATCTAGAAATGTATCAGGACCCTTTCCAGAATCCTGGTCACTTTAACTTGTTATATTATTACATCTAGAAAATGTATCCAGACCCTTTCCAGAATCCTGGTCTCTTTAAACTTGTTTATATTAACATCTAGAAATTTAATCAGACCCTTCTCCAGGATTTCCTGGTCACCTTTATACTTGGTTATATGGTACATCTAGGAATGTATCCGACCATTCTTCCAGAATCTTAGTCCACTATACTTGTTATATTATTACATCTAGAAATGTATCCAGGGGAACCTTCTCAGAATCCTGAGTCACTTATAACTGGTTATATTATTTACATCTAGACAATGTAGTCCCAAGGTGCATTATCCTGAATCTCTGGTCACTATAACTTGTTATATCTATTACATCTAGAAACTGTATCCAGAGCCTTCTCGCAGGATTCCTGGTCACTATAAACTGTGTATTATTATTACTCATCTTAGAAATGTTATCCAGAGCTTCTCAAAGATTCTCTGTTCACTATAACTTGTGATATTATTACATTTGAAATGTATCCAGAGTCCTTTCTCCAGAATCAAATGCTGGTCCATCTAATAACTTGTTATATTATTACATTCATAGAAATGTTATCCAGTGCCTTCTCCATGGAATCCTGGTCTACTATATATTGTTATATTATTACATCTAGAAAATGTATCCAGGACCTTCTCCAGAAACTTACTGGTCACTTTAATAACCTTTTTTGTTATATTTATTACATCTAGAAATATGTATCCAGGACCTATCCATGAATCCCGGTCACTTTAACTTGTTATATTACATCTAGAAATGTATTCCAGACCCTTCTCCAGAATTCTTAGTCCACTTTTAACCTTGTTATATTATTACATCTAGAAATGTATCCAGGACCCTTCTACAGAATCCTGGTCACTATAACATTGTTATATTACATCTAGAAATGTATCCAGACTCCTTCTCCAGAATCTTAGATCACTATATCTTGTTATATTATTACATTCTAGAATGTATCATAGGGAACCTTATCCAGAATCCTTGGTTTCAACTACTATTGCCTGTTATAATATACATTAGAAAATGATATACAGAGCATTCTCCAGAATCCTGGTCCTATATACTTGTTATATCAACATCTAGAAATGTATCAAGTGCATTTCTCCAGAGATCTGGTCACTATATTCTTGTTATATTCATTACATCTAGAAATGATTCCAGAGCATTCCCCAGGAATCCTGGTCACTATAAACTTCGTTATATTATTAAATCTAGAAAAAGTAACCAGAGCCTTTCCAGAATCTGGTCACTATACTTGTTATTTAACTTACATCTAGAAATGTATCCAGAAGCCTTCTCCTGAATCCTGGTCACTATAAACTTGTTATATTATTACAAATCTAGAAATGTATCCAGAGCCTTCTCCAGAATCCTGGTCCTATAACTTGTTTATTATTTCATCTAGAAATGTATCCAGTAGCCTTCTCCAGAATCGCTGGTGCACTGATAGCTTGTATTATTATTACATCTAGAAATTGTATCCAGAGCCTTCTGCAGAATCATGGTCACTATAAATACTTGTTATATTATACATCTAGGAATGTATCCAGACCCTTCTCCAGAAATCCTAGTCACTTTTAATTGTTTATATTACATCTAGAAATTTATCCAGACCCTTCTCCAGAATCCTGGTCCACTATATCTTGTTATTATTACATCTAGAAATGTATCCAGACCCTTCTCCAGAATAGTAGTCCACTATTAGACTTGTTATATTTATTTCATCTAGAATTGTATCCAGACCCTTTTCTCCAGCCCATTGGAACTCAGTGAATTCACCATGACAAAGTTTCCACAGTCTCACTTGTAAAGAATTCCCTTTCTATGTTTAATGTAGAAAATCTTTCTTTCCTAAAGATGTATGAGGATGCCCCCTTGTTCTAGATACAGTTCTGGGGTTAAATAAATCTTGAGAGAGTTATCTATTTTGATTTTAATAATATTTATACATTTGTCTTTTCTCTAAACCTAAAATAACCCTAATTTGCAATCTTTCATGGAATATTGCAGTCCACCCAGGCCTTTTTTATTTTTGTTGCCCACCTTTGTACCTGTTCAAGCTCCACAATGTCTTTCCTGTGCACTGGTGCCCAAAAATGTACATAATATTCCATGGAGGACATGTATGAACGGGGCTGCGCCAGAAGTCTGGCGTCTTTTCAGCCCCACATATGCATAGCCAATTCGCTACGTTTGTATGGGGATGCGGGGCGCACTAAAACCCATTTAAAGCATATAGATTTATAGCTTTACAGGTACCGGGCAATTTCAAGGCGCATTTACTTTCATTAGTGGTTTTACACTGAGACGGAAGTGTCTACGTCTTTGTGTTTAGAATGCGCCCGATTTATGACTTGCAGTAGAGAGGGTCAATAAATCAGGCACATTCTACACTATTTGTATGCGCTTTAAAATTGGCGACTAAGCGTCATAAATCATACATGTCACCCCATGTGTGGTCTGACCAGTGACTTGTATAATGGAAGAATAATGTTCTTCATGCAGTGCATCTATGACTCCTGTTAATACAAACCATGATCCTATTCTGCCTTGTAGTGCTGCTTGACACTGGCTTAGCTTACAATTATGTTTTACTGTCCACAGGATAATCCAAGTCCTTCTCCATGTCACTGTATACCCAGTGTTTTTCTCAATTTAAACATGTAACATGTAAAGGATTTTTACTCACCTTTGCATAACCTTGCATTTATCTGTGTTACACCTCATCTGCCATTTCCCTGCCCAGGCCTCCAACTTATTCACATCCCTTTTTAATAAAACATTGTCCTCTATTGTGTTGATTACTTTACAAAGACTGATATGCTTCTGTACAATCCCTATGTAAGGTTATTAATAAATATATTAAAGAGAATATGGCCCAATACTGAGCCCTGTGGTACTCCACTAGTAACAGGGATCCAGTTTGAGTATGTACCAAGTTATTCACCTATTATCTGCTATAATATGATGAGGTGTTGCCAGCCTATCTACTGTAAGGCATTAGAGAACTGCCAGGACATGGAAAGCTTAGGGGAAAGGAGACGCCATAAAAAGCTTTAATGTGAGGAGTGTGCCAAGTGTATGGGGTGATACCTTTATTCCCAGTAGGACAGGAACAGGAATCCTTGAAGATGTTGTTGTGACCATTGTTGTGCTTCCGTTTGGATAAGGTGATAATTCATCGGAATTCACCTTAAATTAGGAGTTGGTGAGTCTTAAGAAACTTAAAGGGGTGTTCACTTCAAAAGATTGTCTTCAAATTAAGATCTTCAAAAACAAGCACGTTTGCATAATGTCAATAACAAATCTCTACTGATTTATAGAAATCTCTTGTTTTTAGTGGCTTTCAGAGGCTGCTGAGGTCTCTATAGTCACCGACCTGATTGTTCTCACTGATAGGCTGTATCTCCGGATCTTATCACAACAGGTCGAGTCTGGGAGCGAGAGCACGCAAGTTTAACTATCTCCTGTCCTTTCTCTCTCTGTTCCTCGCTCTGCTGCGGACAGCTCAGTGATTTAGAGCAGGCATATAGCATGCCCATTGTCATCTCCCCTGTGCCTTATTGTGTCTCAGCCTAATTATCTATTCACTGCTGTTATACTATTTCCTGCCTGTCTTATTTTCCAGCTCTGAGTCAGCCTTAATTAGCATTAACCTCTCCTGTTTACCTAACCAGCTTCATTGCCTGAAGTGAATGATTCAGGATGGGAAATAGTCAACAGTCAGTGAATAGTAATTAAGCAGGACACAGACAGATGTAGCATGAGATAACTCCATGCAAATACAACACATCAGAGATTATTTGAATAGCTTCACCCCTGCTCAATGCCCTGTGCCTGGGTCTCAATGTATGGATGTTATGGGGTGTGAATATGTGCTGTGTACACGGTGGATGCCTATTGACATGGTGAAGCAGCAGGGGAAAGAGAACTCTGTGAATCTGAGATGTTCTCACTTTCCAATGCTGTTTTAGCATCGGGAGCGAGCGCAAGCAGCCATGACATCACCTAGATGAAGGGAGGGGGGAGAGGACTCCAGGAAGCAGTGTCCCGCCAATGATTTCAAAATTACAGCTCGTAGGACAGCACCAAGGTAGGATGAAATCCAGTCGTGAGACAACTCCTTTAACTTACAGTTGCACAGTACTTCCTGTGCAATGTCCAATAGCCATAGGACCTATATTATGGTAACCAGAAGTGATGTTGGGTGGGATGTCAGACAGTGGACTATGAGTAGGAGAAAGGATTTTTTTTTTTTTTTTTTTTTTTTTTTTTCCTCTTCTTTCCTTACAATTCCAGCTCATTAAATTAAACATATATGAAGATGTATCTATATGGCCAAATTTGGTTGCACGTGACAACACCACCAAGCCGTGACTTGGGTAAATGAAAATAAAAGTGTGCAACACATATGTGAACACATGGGACCTTATATATGAAAACTGTATGGGAGTAGGACTGTCTTTATTGCCCATAGCAACCAATTAGAGCTCAGCCTTCATTTCATATAGTCCTCTGGAAAAATAAAAGCTGCGTTCTGATTGGTTTCTATGGGCAACAGACAGTCTTACTACTAGACAGATTTTATATCAAGGCCCATGGAGTCCAGCAACCACACACTGAATACGCAGTAACTTCTGTGAATAAGGACTCTCCGTCGCCTGGTTTGTAGCTGTGCAGCTTTTTTTATCTTCCTTATGTTTTCTTTTTTGGTGTTTTAATGGGCTTTATTTAAAGCTACTTTAATTTGGTTATTCAGTGTGTGGGTGCCGGACTCCATGTATTCACTTGCACTTTTTTTTCACTAGACCAGGAGTGCTATGGAACAGTAAGTTAACCCTTAAAATGCCATAAAACTCGTTTTATGGCGTTATGGTTAGTGTTAGAGAAAAACAATTTGGGTTCAGGATGCCCCAAACTCAGTTTCCTTCAGAAGTTCAGTTAAGTCAACCAGGGAACAATTTTGAGCACCAGTAGTTGTGAAAGTGCTGCATGTGGTGTGCCATGATCTCCTAGAGCACTGTGGCAGAGCAGAGCTGTGTGTCAATGTAGTCAGCTACCGAGCTGGTAAACATTGAGGACATGCCACATGCACAGATATGACATATTCTAATATGCCTAGGGCTGGAGTAATCCCAGCTACCATGTATCACATACATATAAAAATGTGCCATTTGGTTGTTTTCCATTGATGTCTATAAAAGTTCTCTTTGCTGGCCAGATTGTCTAGTGGAGTGGTCAGACCGGCTCCTCCTCTGTTTGAAATATTATACCCATGTACAGTGGTTGTATTTTTGGATTCTTCTTTTTTTGGTTTTATAATTTTTCGGGGAAGGACAGTAGTATTTTGTCAGAAGGAAACAGTGGTTTTGAAGCATCAGATGATACGGACCGAAACAAAGGGCAAAAGAAAAAAGCATTTACCCCAAGGGTGGAAACTTTTCCCCAAAACCCTTTTAAAAGCATTTTAAAAAGGGGGGAATTAGAAAAAAAAGCACATTTTTATTTTAACAAAATTTTTGGGGGGGGGTTTTAAACTTTTTTTTCTGTAAATTTTATTTTTAAAATTTAGATTAAAGATTACCCAAATAGGTTGATCTTTCTCGCAAAGGGGCTTAAATTACTAGGGTCATTATTGTATGGGATGTGCCACATCTCTAAGATGTAAGGTCTAATTATACTAACATTGTAGAAGAAAAGACATGGACCGCATATCTACATGCCATACATTGATCTACTGCTGCTAAGCAAAATTTAAAAAATAAAAATTTTTTTGTGGGTTATTTTTTTAAATAAAATTTGTAGAAGCCTACTTGCCACCTCTTTTAAGTGGGTACCTACCTGACATTTTGTACCCTTTGTTGGTGACCACTGTTGCAGCATAGAACCTCTTGGGGGGGGGGCCAACCCGTGTTGTTATTAAATTCTCATGGTGATGTGGCTGTTTAAAAAAGGAAAAGGTCGTTGCTGACCCGGGATTTGTTTGATTGTCAGATTGGAGGGGGAAAAGGTTTTTTTTGGCTTTACCCCCGGGGGGTTTTTTTTCCCTTTTCCTCTAAAATTGAAAAACAGGCTGAACGGGATGGACTTTTCAGCCTTTACAAATTTATTTTGGGTTAAAAAAATTCCGGTGACATGTAAATGTGGTTATAAAAATTTGAATCTTCCGAACTAATCAAAATTCTTTTTTAGAAAAGGGGACATGGGTAAAACCACCCCACAGCGTGCTCCACTTTATACCCTGTTTGGTTTTTTTTACCATTATTCACTAATTGAAAAGGGATCTATTAAAAGTCAATAACCCTGAACTTCCCAAAGTATTTTTTTAAAACTGCAAACTCTTAAAATGGGTGGGGAAAAACCCCCAGAATTGTTCCTTTTAATCTGTGGTCGTTTTGGAAAGGTCAAACTAGAGTGTGAAGGTCAAGTGTCCAGCTGCAGTGCCTACCCATGTTTCCAGAAATCCCGCCAAGGCCCGGATTCAGCAAGTGTAAAATACTGATAATTAACCCGTGTTTTTCATTCACAGTTTTGTTTAAATTTTTTAGACAAGCAGTAATGTTAGGAAATTAAAATGCTGTGTTTCGCATGGGGGCAGCAGCTAGAGGGCTGGGAGTTATTGGTAATAAAAACCCGGTAGGGTTTTTACCGGTTTAAAGGGGTATGTCCAAAATGGCCCCTGTTTCCCCTGGGGCTGAAAAGGGGGCATGGAGGTGGGGGGGAATCGATAGAGTGGAAAAAACGATGATCAAAATTTGGGCCCACGTTTCTTAATTGGGTTCAAAATTTTTAGGGAAATTTGGGGCCAGAGTTTGGACTTGGAAATCTTGGTCATGCTTTCCCCAATTTTTTGAATTTCTTGGCCCGGTGGCCCTTTTTGCATTGTCTTTCTGGAAGATTCCTCCGCTCCCCGGGAAGGCAGTCGGTGTATGGGTTTTACAGAATTTTACAAAGGGTGAATTTTAACCCAAAAAGTTGTCCACATGATAAAGCCCAGAGAAGGCCCCTGAAAAGATTCCCCCCAAAAAAACGCTGTCACCACCAGCTTGTTTTCTTCCCGCAATTTGGGTTTTTTTTTTGATGTGTTTCATTGAACATAATGTCCCCTCTACTTTTATGAAGCAGGGAAAAAGTGACTCGTCACAGAAGGCAACCTTTTTTCCCAAACGGGGGTGGTCAATTTCCCGGCCTTTCTGTTTTAAAAATGAGCCTTTTCTGCCAAAAAAAACTTGGTTTTAAAAGCGTGCCCCCGTGCCCGAAAAACCCCCTACCCCCAGTAGGGATTTCCAAAAAAGGGTTTTTTTAGGGCATAATCTGGGAGCCCACTGGTCATTTTGGGTTGAGGTGCTCCACTTTTTGTGTGGGCGTCCGCCCCCAAACACCTTTATATTTCACCTCTCAGTTTCAATGCTTTTTATTCACAATTTGGGGTATTTGTCCCTTCACAATACACTCGCACCCCCAAAACAGGCCGGTTCAAAAATGCGCAAATTTCATAAAATTTGCCCCCCTTGGCCCGAAAAAACCAAAAATTTCAATTTTTACCCAAAAACTGAAAATGGTGTAACTATAAAAAGAAAAATAAGGTGCAGACACCTTTTTTATCCCCCCAACCCCGTGACAACTTGACTTTTCATGTGCTATGTGCGGTGAGAAAAAAGTTGGAAGTTTGGGATAGTAATGTGAAACAACCCGTGTTGGGAAACATGTCCAAAAATTGGAATAAGACATATTAAAAAGGCCATAAAAAAGGGAAACTGCATTCATGTTAATATTGAAATGTTGTACTCTTTAAATTTGGGGATTCTTGGGTTTTTTTTGTCGGGCCAGAAAAAAGCTGGCTGTTTGGGGAATTTAAGAGCAGTAAGGGGCCCCTCCAAAAAGTACTGCTTTTTTCCCGACAATCCATGTCCAGGTAAAATTTATGTGACTGCCCTTTATTTTTAAAAATTTTTTTGTTTCCTTACATGTGAATTAAAAATTTTTTCTATTTCACCCGAAAATTTGAGATTTTTTTGGGCCAACTTTTTGCTCACTATGGGCATGCAGCTGTTCATTCACAGCCCTATGGAGGTGAAACCCGCTGCCGGGTTTGCCCAAAAAAAAAGGGTTTTCTGTGTAAGTCTAGTATTTTTTTGCCCGGGAAAAACAGGGCACTGCTGCTGTTAAAGTATGAAAAATTTAAAACGCTCGCTGCCAGTTTTTTCCCCAAAAAAAAGAATAAAAATAATTTTTTTCAGGGGGTTTGGGGCGTACCCCGGGCCTCATTACTGGTAAAATTATGTTTTTTTTTTTTCTGGTAGAAGGGTGAATTTTTTTTCAGGGATTTTACCTCTTTTCTTTTCAAATAACACTACATTAGTACTGGATCATTTAACCAATTACACAAAGGGAGTATTAGTCTCAAATTAAAAAATTTATCTTTATTTATCCCTTATTTAAAAATCACACATTAAAATGGGGGGTAAAAGAACCCCAAAAAATGCCAGCTAAAGGGGCCCTTACATACATAATTTACAGATGTAAATTAATCAGGATCTCTTAAATATTTTCTACACTATGGGATAAATACCCCAAAATAATACACAAAGAGTACATCGCGTAAAAAATTTTTATTACTTTTTTTAAAAGTCCCCTTGGGAAGTAAAGGAGAAGTCTATACAAAGGAGGACCACAGCCCGCTCCCAACGGCGTTTCCGTATTTTCTTTTCGGGGGGTTTTCCCGGATTTTCCCCTTCTTTAAATATCCCCGCCTTAAGGGCAAAAAAGTAGGCCCCTTTTCGGCGCAGCGCCGTGTTCGAAGGGGGGCGGTACTCCGTGCCCCACTTCCCGGGAGTTTTGTGCAAGTGCGCTTTGGCGAAGAAAAAGCTTCGGAATTTTAAAGCACATCAAGACGCCGGACAGAGCGGGGGCCCGAATCCCCCCCACGGGCATGGCACCCAAACGTTTAAAGTGCTGGTATGAAGCTTTAGATACCTTAGGTAGGTTTTGTATAGTAAATAGGATTTTTTCAAAAAATGTTATTTTTTCCAAAACAAAAATTTTATATCATATTAAATAATGCTTCAGGGGCTAAGTGGAAAAAATGTCATATGCAGGTTTTTTTTTTTTTTAATTTTTTTTTTATTTGAAAAAATTTTTCAATATTAAAAAAAAAAGAAAAAATGGGTGCAAAATTACATCCAATAAAAAAATCATTAAAGTTCACAGTCTATCATTTTTAGAGATAACCCTAGCTGGATTAAGCTGAGAAGTTCGGAATATATTTAAATGATTAT
>JAODAL010059971.1:0-21155 GCA_025379985.1 Phyllomedusa bahiana | reverse complement strand
GTTTTGAGTAAAAAACCAAGGGTGTGTTCGGCTCTGCTTGGAACTCCCATAGAACAGAATGGAGAGCTATGCACAAGCTCAACAAGTTCTCCAGTCTGCACTCTAACTATTGGGGACCTGTTCCCTAGATAAGTGCAGGTCCCAAAGGTTGGACCTGCACCTATCAGACATTGATGGCATACCCTAGGCATATGCCATCAAAGTCTATGGTGGTAAAACCCCTTTAAGCAGACTTACATGGTAGCCAAACAAGCAGCTGCAAGAAATAATAATCCTATGCATGTATCAAACTAACAGGTACACACTTATTACTGTGATACACATTGGACATTTACTATTCTTGTCTAGAAGTTAAATGTATAAACCTAGACCAGAGAGTCTACAAATGCAACAGATTTGTCACAGTGGCTCATGCTGTTTGATCATTTTAGCACAGTCTAGACTTTTCCAGTCTTTTCAGAACAACTATTAGTTGGCTTACGTCTATGATAGAATTTTGAAATTTATTTTGGGACATACATTGAAAATATTTTGGCCACCCCTTACATTGAGAACTACACCCCAACTTTCAGTTTAAGTCTTTGCCAACCTTTTTACAGATGAATCAAAAAATGGTCTAAGAAATGTTTAGTGTGTCTAAAACTAGATGCATAGAAAATGTGCCACATTTCACAGTGGACACTATAGTAAACGTGTCCCACTGTGTAACAAATTTTGCACATCTAGCTATAAGTTGGACATTT
The DNA here is from genome assembly GCA_025379985.1 of Phyllomedusa bahiana. Lineage (NCBI taxonomy): Eukaryota > Metazoa > Chordata > Amphibia > Anura > Hylidae > Phyllomedusa > Phyllomedusa bahiana. The sequence continues at coordinate 20,412 of JAODAL010059971.1, read as the reverse complement.
TTTTCATCCTTATGCCACTTCTTGACATGGAAATAATATATGGTACATTTACTTGGCAATGCCAACTTTTCTAGACACTATTTAAGACTTCTGGTTAGGAGAAAAAGGGCAACATGTATGATTTTTGGCGCCCAGGCATTAGTAGTGTAGAATGCGCCTGAATCTATGAACCTGTTCTACTGGTCATAGATTAGGCGCTTTCTAACTACAAAGCAACAATTCAGGCTCAGGTAAACCACTTTAAAAATTGGTATACCTGTTCCGGCAGAAAATCGCTAGTTTTGCAACTAAAGTCTAAAGGTTAGAATCGTAAGGTTGTTAGTGTGACCGCCCCCAAAGGAACGCCCAAGATCTTAGGCGCATTACAAAGTGCCATGGGCGCTTTATAATGTGCCTAATTTTGGAGTGCGTCTGCTCATACATCGAACGCACAGGGCTGAAAGGATGCCAGACTACTGGCGCAGCCCCGTACATACATGTCGCCCAAAGTATCTAAAATGCTCAATTAAAGGAGCTGTTTTAATCATTTTAATAAAATACTTTAGCATACTTTAGCCCTGATAAATTAAAAAAAAAAGTTTGTACTTGCCTCTCCTCTTTGTTCCAGTGCTGTTGCTGTCTGCACTCTTCGACAGTCTTCTGTTTACATCTGGCTATGGCTGAACAGAACAGCACTGCTGCCCGGTCAATCATTATTTACCATTCAGGCTTTTAATCCCAGGCCGGAAAGTAAACAGAAGACCTGTGGAGAGGGTTGGCAAAGCTGCAATACAGGTGAAAGGAGAGATCACTAAAAGCTTTTTTTATTTTATTAGGGCAGCCGTATCCTAAAAATATTTTACTAAAATGATGTGGACATTTATGACAGTTAAAAAAAATATTTGTTCAATGACAAAAACAAGTTTACTACATCAATACATATGTATTCCACATTTACACAAGAAAAACCAAAAATAAAAGCAATTACTTGCCAGTCATTGAAGGAGCCCCAATTCCAAAATTGTATAAATCACTTATTTTTAAATAAGCCTGATACGATCTGCACAGCATACATGTTAAATGAAGAATTAATATTAAGCACCTTGTTAGGAGGTATTTGCGAAATCTGTGTTAGCAAAGGTTAGCAGATGTTCCAAATCAATAGCATAACTAGTCTAGACAGATAGTCAGATTTCCTTTTCATAGCTGTCATAATGACTAGTACTAACAATTCCTCTGACAGCATAGCCTTAAGAAACCATATTCTCCCACTACTCTAGTGACAGTACGATTAGACATACACAGCTTTGCATTTCCCGTGGCTATTTCCTAGTCATGTATTGAAGTGCTATGCTAACATCTAGTGGTGAGAATCAAATATGACATTTCAGACATATCAGACATTTACTAAATGTTAGGAGACTCAAAAACTAGGTAGGAAGAAACATTTTTTCAATGTGACAAGACAAAGTGAAATTCTATTGAACTACTAATTATATTCACATATTCTGGGAAAGCAGTATGACAATGAATATGCTTTGTCCTACTCCCAAATACAATTCTGCCTAGTTTTACAGAACTACAAGCTGTATCCCTATAAATTTAGATAGATGTGTCATTCAGACGTCTGGGGAAATGGAGTAAAAACCATAGAAGCTGTAATCACTGTCATATTACTAAGAAAAGCAAAAGAGAGTGTATTATAGCAGACTATGGCTCAAAGCTCAGCCACACTCAGCCTCAAGGTAATATAAATTGGGCTGAACTTAGGGATGGTGAAAACCATCTTGCTGGGGACCCTTGTCAATACCACCCCCAGTGAGTCAATGCCATAGCACCTTTCACATGCAAACAATATGGACAGGGATTAGCATTGGTCCCCAAATATATGGGCAGAGATGTGCTGGTCAAGAGTTGTGAGCAGGACGCAGGCCCTTTGTGACCCAAATGATGGCATCGCTAGTATATCACTTGCTCAGAAGAAAGAGTTGGGCGCCATAAATAAATATGCAATTCGGGCACCATTGTAGAGAGTACTGTATGTGCCAAAAATGGTGCAGGCATTACCCATCAAGCCAAAGCAGACCTGACTTCACAAGTAATGGATGGCGTTTCTCACAAAAGTGTGTTCATGTGAGTGTTACAGCATGTTATACCTATGGCACATAAGGGGTGTGCTGCAGTTTTGTTGGGATTAGTCAGAAGGGGCTAGCATGGGAATTCCTGAAGGTGGATAAGTAGTCATGTGACCATGGTGTTGTAAACTCTTATGCTCACATAGAACAGGAGGGTTTGCTGCCATTACTGGCCTGTGCGACAAATATCACTTGGTACAGTAGTAAAATGGCACGTCAGGTGTGGTTCTGGGCTAAGAGGCAGAGAGTAAGGGCATGTACAATCAATGAATTTTCTGTGGGAAAAATCAGTAGTAGAATTAGCAACAGTAATCCAAGGTGTAGTGGCAGATTTTGCCATAGTTTTAGTGCAGATTTGATCCACTAATCTGCGTCTAGGAAATCCAATGCAGCATCCGGGGCCTGTGCCCTCTGTGTTATGTTTTACTCAGTAGAGCTGGGTTCACACAGCTTTTTTCACAGCACATTATGAACTGTAGCATGTATTGTTACAGGGGAAAAAACATAAGTTCGATCACTAATTATCTGCATATTCCAAATAAATCCTGTCCATCACCTCAGAAGTACACTGTATAATGACAATTATGCTTTTTTTCAAATGTGCTGATGTATAATAGTGTAATACCTTATTAATAATATTAGTTACCAAGTAATAATCCTATACATGGAGCAAATATACAGTGCCAAGCAAAAGGTTAACAATGTTTTGAACTTTTGACTTTCAGGCTCCATTTCTCACCATTCACTACAGCTTTTAAAATGAGGCTCCATCATTTTATAGAAAATCATCTTGGCTATTCATATATCAATTTGGACTTGCAATTATTTAGCATCTGCATAGTTATCCAGATTCTTGTCAGGTAAAACTGCAAATGTTATTGTTTTTAGCTCTAAAAAAATAGACTTTAAATTTTTTATTCTTTTGTTATTATTTTGTAAACCATCTTTGGCTTTCAACACTGCCTGAATCTCTTGGTCAGATTGATGGCATGTCTCAACCAAACCCCTGATCACAGATCTCTTCCCAATGTTGTGTTTCATTGCTGGTTGACTCACTTGGGTAAGAATTAAGGGTTTTTCTGCAACTTTACCCACACGCTTTTGATTGGGTTGAGGTCTGGGGAATGTGGAGGCCAATACAGAAACTTTACATTCTTATTGGGAAACCATTTCTTCGCCAATATTGCCCTATGCTTCGGGGTCATTGCTTTACTGGAACACTATGTCATCCTTTTATACCTATAGTACTCGAGTGTATGAAGTAACTCATCTTGTAGGACACTCATTTATGGCTCAGCATTGAGATCACCATCAATCCTGGTCAAAGTATCTAATGCCTTTGGCTGTGAAACAACCCCATATTATTAGGCTTCCTCCAAATGAACTTGCAGTTTACCTCAATTTCTCGTTCCTTAGCCCCTTTTCCTTGTTTCTTCCAGAACCTTTTGCAACCTTTTAAAGCCCAGTCAATTGTCTTTTATCTCATTCTCCCACATTACACGTTTCATAAAATCTAATGTCCACTTGTATTACTTTTTTGTAAACTTGAGCCAATGCTTCTTATTATGAAACTGAAAGTCACGGCATCTTTCACCTTTTTTCAGGCCATCATTCCAGACCTGTGTAATGCGTGTTGCCCGGTGCTTGGGCTTGGGAGTCTGTGATCTCACTCTTACAAAAGCATACGAGCACTTCCATGCCGTATCTGTCATGCCAAGAAGTGATAGACCTTGTGAGGGCCCCGAATTGTAGACTCTGATATTTCCCCTGACGTCACCTCTGGCTTTTGAATGAATGAAAGGAGGACTTCATTCATACTCTTCCAGCTGCCCCATGGCCCTCACATGATGCAGTTGCATTTTCTTGACCCAAAGAATCGTGAGTGAATAAGCGGTTTCGCTTTTCTTGTGAAATTTTCTTCATGACTGCTCCTGCTCCTTGGGAATCAAACCCAATAACACCCCAGAGCTATGAGGGAAAAGTGGAGAAACAGGTGTCAGGTTTTCTTAGAGTCGTGTTGGAACCGAAAACCGTGGAACACGGGGTATTGTGGATCCGTGAGTGTAGATGGTAAGCTACTTGTGGTGACAGGCCGAAAAGGGGCAAAAAAAAAAGGACACCAGGTGCTGAAACAGGTGAAGGTCCCGGCAGGGGAACGGACTGGTACAATGTCAGGAAAACAGCAGGAAAGTAACGCACACAGCCACTAATAGATGGTGCAACGGCAGGAATAGAAGGAGTACATATTCAGGTAACACAGGGCTTAACTCAGGAACAGCAGTAACCAGAAGCATTTGTCAAGAGCTCAGATGGACATTAATGAACTGACCAGGAACAGAGGCAGGAAGTTCCTTATATTCCAGGAGGTCGTATGTTATTGGGCAGGTAATTGGGACACTGTCCCAATAAATCCAGACCAGTGGACACGTGCACCCCTAGGGAGCACGTGCAGGGCACAGACAGGAACGCGGCCAGGAGAGTACACAGAAACATGGGACACAGCAGGGACCGCAGCCTGAATGAAGACAGGATCGCAGCAGCAGGTGCAGGAGACTGGGGATACAACAGAGACACAGCCATGTCTGCAAGGACCGTAGCATGGAGCATGACAGAAAACAGAAAAAAAAGCTTGGTGGCCCGTTTTCCTATGATAGTTAAGTCAGATGTCTGCTTTGTGGATGGGGAGTCACCCATCATTCCTATATAGGCCCCAATCAAGGTAGGTAGGAATCTATGTCCCCTCAATAAGTTGGTAGTTATATAGGGTCTCCCAGTATGTAAATAGGTATATATGTCCCCCCCCACCCAGTAGGTTATAGGTACATAGGGCACTCCAGGATGCAGGATATATGTCATCCCAGTTGGTATATCTGTCCCTTGCAGTAGGCATACAGGGCCTTCCATGATGCAGACAGGTATATATCTCCCCCAATAGGTATATAGGGCCCTCTAGGTTGCAGACAGGTATATATATATCCCCCCAGTAGGTATATACGGCCCTCCTGGATGCAGGCAGTTATATACATTCCCCAGTAGGTATGGAGGGGCCCTCCTGGATGCAGGCAAATATATATGTCCCCCCCGTAGGTATAAAGGGCTCCCTAGGATGTAGGTAGGTGTATAGGCTCCGATTAAAAAAATAATAATACTTCCCTCTTCCTGTTCCCCTGATGAGGCACTCGCTGCTCTGTGTCCCGGCACAGTTGGTGTGCATCATCATGTTGTGTGAACAGTCTAATGATATTCTCGCGACGCCTGTACCGTATACTCCAGTGGGCTGCAAGTCTGCTTTCGACCCACTGGAGTACTCCGCGGGGCAGGGAGCTCTCGCTCTCTGCACCGCAATACCTTTTAAGGGTATGCACTTCCAGAAGAATCCTATACAGATGAAAAGACTGCCAGCACTCCAGACTGACGGCAGCGGCCCGGAAGTCATTGACGAACATGCAATCTGCTCTTAGTACAGCTCAAATCACCTGACAGGTTCACTCAAAGGAGTTCAATACATCAGTGCACATGAATATTGTAGATTAGGGTCTTGCGCTAAGAAATAAAAGGGTTGTCTACCTCCTCCAAAAAAAATAAAAAACAGAAGTCTTTTTATGTAATAGGAGCTCTGGAAGTCTCTTCGTTCTTTGTTCACATCCAATCAATCACTGGCCTCAGCAGTCACATGCTGTTCTATTGACATAATTTTTTTGCCTTAGGCAAGTAAGGCTAATAGCGCCCCTCTCCTTCTCCCCAGAAAATTAAAATCCCTCACCATTACCTGAGGAACGCTCCTTGGTGGAATAGGAAAAAAATACAACTGTGCCAACAAAACAATGTCATCACTAATGGCATTAGAATGTATTTATGTAAAGTTATGTATTTTTTATATGCAAAAGTACATACAGTTAGCTATAAAGACAATTTTCTATGGATGACACCTCTAAATAATGGTCACACAGTTACTACATAATATGGCTGTACGGGGAGCAAATATTATCACCATACTGTTACTGACCAAACCGAGATCAATATTATCAATGAATCCACTATACAAAGATCAAATAATATCACCACACCATGACTACATATCACCACCACATAGTAATTGAATAATACCACCACAACATGACCCCATATCCGCACCACATAGTGACTGAATAATGCTAGCACATCAGGACCACCGCCATGGTACCGCCATACTGTCCCTGAATATAAACCATGATAGTACTACCACTGCTGCTAATCTTCCCGCCATACTCTGACCATATAGGGTTAGAGACCAGTTGTACACATTTACTCTGCAGGCTTATAAGTGATTAAAGTGCAATTACTTCCAATGATACACAGGTGATGTCTACAAGGACTGGATTCATTTAATTTCCCTTTCTTCTTTCATCGGCCCCGCCCACCATCGGGGGCGGAACTACCAGGGTACCCAGATGTAAAAGGTGCAACAGGGCCCCGCCTCCTTGGGGGGGCCCGAAACACTTCAACTTTGCTGCTAGCCTGGTAGGTCTGTTGTTTGGCCCGGGCCAGCAGTGAATGTAACAAAATTTTCCCACTGCCAGGGGGCCCTGTGAAAAGTGCTGCAATTCATCACTGATCCCACTCAAAAACACTAATTTTAGGGTTCACAACGGCATAATTGGGGGGACGAAATTTGGGCCCTCAATTACATTTGGGACAAACCGGGGAACTCGCGCCTACTCCCGCATGCGGGGGGGCCCGGGCACCCGCTGGCCACAGGACATTCCTTACAGGGGCGCGAAATTCGCCGCTAGAAAATTTGACATGTCATTTAAATTTCCCCCCCCCGGCGTAAAGCCCCCCCGGGGGGAAGGGAGCCCTGATCCATATTTCCCTATGAAACTGTGGTTTTACCGTAATGACGGTGACGTATCTCGCCCCGTATTTGCGAAAGTATGGAAAAAAAACGAAATAGGGGCCCGAAATACGCCCATTTTAAGCCGTGTGAACATAGCCTAAGGTTTTCCGGACAGAAGGGGGACAGAGGGGACGGGGAGCTGCAGTTCCTGGCAATTAACAGGGGTCCCTCCTCCCTCATTTAGGGCCCCTCCCCCCTCCTCCCCGCCGGAAACAGCACGAAAGAAGAACGGGGGACGGAACGGGGGGAGGGAGAACACTAAAATTCCCACCCCTTAAAAAAAAGGCCCTTACGCTCTTCTGCCTACTGTCCCAGGTACAAGACTTACAAAGGGGGAATGAGGGAGGAATACATCCACAGGAAAGGCTATCAATGAACAGCCCCTGTGCTGCGCAGACTGACCAGGCCCTGTACCGGGGTAGGGGTTAAAGTGGGGGAATTACGGGTTTAATTTAATAACTTTTTTGGAAATTGAGCAACATTGCCTCGGGTGCACTTTCCCCTCACTCACTTTTTTCCACCCTGAGACTTAGTGACTGCAAAAGGGTTTGTTTTTTCAGAGAAGCAAAGAGTTTCCAGAGCGAGCTGCAAGATTGCGGGTTTTTAATATGGGGAACAGTACCTATTTTTTCCCAGCTTTTAACCCTGGTTCCATCATGCTAAAGGTTTTTTTTTCAAACCCCAAATGCAAAGGTAAAAAGGGGCACCTAAGATCCGTTTTACAGGGGTTTCCCACGTACGGAGCTGACCCTTTTGATTACAATTTTTTTTTGGGGGTTTCCACTTTTCGGCCCTTCATTTAGATATAAAAAAAATTTAGGCAGGGTTCACAACCCCGTTTTCCCCTCATTCCAAACTTGGGGTTATTGCGTTTCAAAAATGCCGAAGTATGGACCAAACATTACGGTAATTCTTTAGCTCTCTTTTTAGAGTTATAATTGAATCAGTGGAGCTTAAAGAGATATGAAACTGGCCACACTTTCCCCCTAATGAAGCGTATAGCAGCGCGCACAAAAACCACTGCTAAAATTTCCCCCCAAAAAAACCTGTTTTAACATAAAAGGTAGCTCCTTCTGGTGACCTTTTCGGCACACCTGAAAACTTTAGGGGTAGGATGGCAAATGGTTGAAATTTGGGCAACTGGAGGCTAAAAAAGGGAAATCTGACTTGCCCTCTACTGGCGTTTTTGGGCCCCCCTAAGACGGGGTGGTAAAAAAGCTGTATGTCACTGTCATAAAACATGCAACACATTTTTGAGCTCCTGTAAAAAAAAAGCGATAAAGGGTTTTCACATTCTGGCCATATTTGGGCCAAAAAAAACTTTTGAAATTTTAAAACAAAAAAACAACACAAAGGCCCCCTTTTTAAACGGGCCCGGGCTTATTTCGGACGGTTTTTGCCAGGGAATTTTAAACGATCGTCATCCGTCGGAAAATCCGTCCGAAATAAGTCACCAGCCTTTTTTTCTATTGTTTTTAAATAAAAATCCGGCTCGTCTTTTCACAACACGCAAAATACCTTTCCCGGGGATTGCCGCCGCGGTTTGGGAAAACGGCAACCCCCCCGGCCCGGAAAAAAAACAATTGACATTGTCAATTTTTTCCCCGGAGGGATTCACCACCTACAATATTGTAAGGGGTAAAACCGCGGGAAATCAGTTACAAATACGGCCACATTTAAATGGCCATATTTCAACTGATTTTTAAAACTGTTTTTCAAAACTTTTTAAAACTCGGAAATCCCGTTGAAAATTTAACTTTTCTTAAATAAGCCTTTTTGAACGGGCCTAAAAAGCAAAACACAAAACCCCCGGGTTTGCCCAAAAAAACCCACATTTTGGGGGCCTCATTTCAAAATGTTCAAGAAAAAAAGCCCGGGTTTGCCCATAAGCAACCAATCAGACTCAGCTTTTTTTTTCCCTACAGCAGAAAAAAGAAATAAAAGCTGAGCCCCTGTTTGGGTTGTTAGGGGGCAACCGGGAACAGTTTTGTTAAAATTAGACCATTTTCGGGAAATAGGCACAATAATTTTGCCATTTGAAATCTTAAAATCTAAAACTTTTAACAATTTAAAAATCCATATTTTTAAGCTGAAAAAAAAAAATTAAATATCGGGCCTTAACTGAAAGGTTTTTTTGGTCATAACCCAGCGTTATAAAAATTGATCAAAAATTTGAAATGTGCCCCTCAAAAGGGAAAACCCAAAAGGGAAAATACCCATTTTAATTAACAGATAAAAAAATCCCCAAAACACGGGCGCCATCACCCCGGGGCCCTTTCTTAACAGAAAAAAAGGGGCCCCTGGGCAGAGAGGGTTTTACTGCCCCTCCCCCCCCCCCAAAAAAAAAAAAAACACTACTCAAAGAAACAAATTAAACATTCCCAAACCCCGGGTTCCCCAAATTACATGCCCAGAGACTTTAGCACTGATGGAATATAATAGAAAAAATAACCCCGGGACACCGGGGACTCACCGGGGAGGGCCCCTGTCGATCATTTCCCGTTCTCTGAATCGTTTTTTTTTCCCTTTTTCCTCTCCTTTCCGCCCAAAAAACCGACATTTCGCCTTGTCCCCCCGCAGTCGCCCCTCCCCAGAATGTAACGCCCCAAACATCTTAGAACCCCTTCACTTTATCAGCATTTTCGCTGCTTTTCCTACCTTTTTTTAAGGGCGCCCCACATTTATTAATAGGTATACATATTGCCAACTTTTGAAAATTAAAAAGCCGGAGTTTTTTAACGGCTTTGGCCGGGAAGCGCGCCGGGGGAAAAAATTTTTCCCGGGACAGGGGCCCCATTTTTTTCAGTTTTGCCCCCGGCCCCCTTAAAAAAACCACCCCCCCACTCCCCAAACCCGGGCATAACGCTTTGGAAGAAACCGGGTAGATGCCCTTTTTACCGGGAAAGTAACCCCCCTTTAACAAGTAAATGCCCCTCTGAACCAGGAAATTGCCCCCTTAAAAAGGCAAGTAATGCCCCTCGAAAGCCAGGAAATTTTGCCCCCAATTTTTTTTGCCAGCAATTGCCCCCTCTTTTTTCCAGGTAGTGCCCCCATTGTTCCAGGTATTTCCCCCCATTGTTCCACTAGGGGCCGGGCCCCCGGTTGCCAACTAGTGCCCCCCCCTTTTGGCCACATTTGCCCCCTTTTCCCAAAGGTATTTCCCCCCTTTTTTGGGCCGGGTTTATGCCCCCATTGTTGCCAGGTAGTCCCCCCCATTGTTCCCGGGAAAATTTCCCCCTCTTTTTGCCAGGTAATTTCCCCTCTGTTCCCAGTATGCCCCCATTGTTGCCAGGTATGCCCCCATTGTTTCCCCAAGGGGTAGTCCCCCCCATTGTTTGCCGGGGTATGCCCCCTCTGTTTTTCCAGGTGGGATCCCCCTCTGTTGCCAGTAGAGGGCCCCCCTCTGTTGCCATTTAGGTGCCCCCTTTTTTTGCAAGCATTGCCCCCATTTTTTTTGCCACTAGTGCCCCCTCTTTTTGCCAGCTAGTCCCCCCAATTGTTCCGGGTAGTTTGCCGCCCTCTTTTGCCAGGTAGATCCCCCCTCTTTTCCCAAAGGAAGGGGTCCCCATTGTTGCCAAGGTAAATGCCCCCCTGTTGCCGGGTTGGGTTTCCCCCTTGTTCCCCAGCTATTTGTCCCCATTTTTTTGCCAGTATTTTGCCCCCTCTTTTGGGCCAGGTAGATGCCCCCTCTGTTGCCAGGTAGATGCCCCCCCCCTTTTCCAAAGCTATTTCCCCCCCATTTTTTGCCAGTAGATGCCCCGTTTGTTTGCCGGGGTTAGTCCCCCCTTCTTTTTGCCGGGTAGTCCCCCTTTTTTTCCAGGTAGTGTCCCCCGTTGCCGGGTAGATGCCCCCCTCTTTTTTTCCAGTAGAGGGTCCCCTCTTTTTGCCAGGTAATGCCCCCCTCTTTTTGCCAGGTAAAATTTCCCCTCTGTTTGCCGGGGTTAAATTTTTCCCCCTTTCTTTTGGGGCCAGGTAGTGCCCTTTTTTTTTGGCCCAGGTATGCCCCCATTTTTTGCCAGGTAGGGGCCCCCTTTGGGTTCCCCAGGTATTCCCAGTATTTAAAAAAAAAATAAATAAATAAAAAGGGAACTTCCCAAATTTTCCCTTTCCCTTTCTCCACGCCCGGGGGAAGCCGGTGGCCGTTGACAGCAGAGGGGCAGGGCCGCGGAGGGGGCGCGCATGACTTCATCAAAATTCGCGCCCGCCCCGCGGCCCCCGGGGGACCCTGAACAGGGGGGAAACCCAGTAGATCCCAAAATTTTTCAGCCCCCGGCTGTTTGCTTTGCACCCGGGGGGCCGGTTGCGGCAGCGGGCCGTGTTTGGTTTGCATGGCGGGGCCCTGTGACCCCCCAAAGCACCCGGGTGTGATGAGGGGGCCAAAACCCGGGCCGCCGGGGGCTCGGGCCCCGCCAAGGGGAAACCCCCCGCCTCCCCCGGCAAAGCTCCTGGGCCGTCCTGCGGCCCGAATCCCCCGGCTGCCCCCGGGGCATAGCCGGGCTCCCCGCTTCCACTGGGCAGGGTGGGGGGTTTGCCCGGGAGGGCCCCCCAAATCGGGGGGGCCCCCGGGCAGTGGCCTACCTGGCCCAATGGAAGAGCCCGGCCCCTGTTTTTCCAGAAAGAAAATAATTTAAAGGGGGCTCTAATGAAACCCAAAAAAAAACTTATCCAGACTACCTACCTAGGTCTCTTTTTTCAGTGAGGCATGTTCACAAAGGGGTTAAATTTTGGGACATATTTCAGCCCCCCAAATTTACGGTGTACTGCCAAAATTTCGGCTGAAATATGTCCCAGTCATTAAAGGAAAACCACAGTTTTTTCACAAAAACAAAGGGTTACGTCTTTTCCCCTCCCCACAATAAAGACAAGCGGGGAAGAAAATGACATGTCATTTTTCACGGGGGTGTAACGGGGAGAATAATGCATGTCTATTGGGGGCCCGCATCCCACAATTAAAACCGTGGAACAAGCCTAATACTATAAAGGGGGATTTTCAGGGCACTATTTTGGTTGGGAATTTGTGGGCGTGTTTTTGGCGGTAATAGACCGGACCCCCTATGTATTAAAGGGGTTATTGGTTAAAAGTTGGCCCTTTGGGATAGTTTGGGTTTTTTAAGGGAGCATTTTGATGGTGAAAAGTAGGGGGATTTGCTTTCCCTTTTTTATCCGTAACTGCATGTCCCCAGAAAAGTTCGGAGGGTGGGGGGGGCGGGTTTAGGGTTTGGGGGTTTTGGGGAAAGGGGGGGGGCCCCTCCAAAAATTTGCTAAAGACCCAGGCCCTCTAAAAGCCCCCCGACCCCCCCAAATGACCCTCCCCTGTCACATCCCTGCAAATTTACCACACAAATAAGTTTAAAAAAACTCACTTTTCCAGGGACCTCTTCCCAACTGGTACCTCACCAATTTAACTTTAAAAATCACATGAAAAAAAAAGTATGCTAAAACCCCCCTAAAAAAATGGAAAAAGTTTCCCCAAAACCCGCAATTTTTGGGCACCACCCCGGAGGTTAAAGCAAGGAACCCCCAGGAGCTGTGGAAAGGGGCAATTTAGTTTTTAAACAAAGCCCAACGCTTTAGACAAAACGGTAAATGTGAATAAAAATAAAAAAAAATGGCAAAGTAAAGAGCCAAAATAAAATGCATTTCATACTGGCAAAAAAAACAACATGTAAAACCTTTTTTTTTTAGGCCGTCCCCCCAAAGGCAAACCCGGTTTTTTTGGACGGTTTTTTTAGACGGTTTTTGGGGGGTTTTCCCCAACCGCCTGAAAAAAACCCGGGCCCCAAAAAAAAAACACAATTTTTGCTCTATTGGGAAAACCCCCTCAGCGGGCCCAACGCAGGGGTTTTCCGGCCGGCGGTTTTTGCCGGGCCGGGGGTCCCCTCCGGGGAAAAAAAATTAAAGAAAACAAAATCTTCATCCGGTTTCCGGACGGAAAATTTTGGGGGCTCTCCATTTTGGGAAAGGGGGGGAACTTTTTTTCCGCTAGGATCACGGAAAAAGCCATCCCCCCCCCATGGGCCCCTTGGGGGGGGGCGCAAAAAAGGACAAATACCGGCCCTGGGGGGGAAACCCCCTTAAAGGAACATTCTTCAACATGGAACTAGCACCTCATCAGACGTTCTTGGTGTTAGCTGTGGGAAATCAAATAAAAGAGCTGAAAATTTTGCTTGGGCCAAAAAACCCCGGGTTTTTTCACAAAAACTGGGTTTTTCATTCTGTGCCTGCATTATAAAACACTTGTAAATGAGTAAAACCCCGGAAAAAAAAGCATAAATCGTCTTTGGGAAAATGGAAATAAAAAATTTCTTTTTTTAATATTGCAAGGGAAATGGGGGGTTCAGTTTTGCTTAGATAACTGTTAGAAAGAGGGGGCTTAGAGGAAAAAATGGGGACCTGATACTACATACCAAATATCAAGGGATGACCGGAGGGAAAATAAGGCTAAAGGGTTTTAAAATTGGGAAAATTCACTATATTTCAGGTATGCATCAATATCGAGGGGAAAAAGGGAAAAAGCAAACCCTATTCCCCTGGTCCCCCAGAAATGAAAAGAACAAACATAGGGGCCTATTTGGATTACTTTTGCTTTAAAATTTTCTGGGGTAAAAACACTTTTCTGAGGGGCCTACCCTTTTGGGGTTTCCATACTGTGTTAAATCACAACAGAATGGCACCGGGAATGAAAATGCCTTTATTACATCTTTTTTGGGTATGGGTTTTTTTTATTTTCTTATTTTAGCGCGGGACAATAAGGGAGGGGTTTTAAAACGTACACACTGGCAAGCCCCGTACCCCATCCCGCCCCGGGGGGGCTTGGCCCCCCTAGACTTTTATTTTTCACCCAGCACATAAACCCCCCCGGGAAAAAAGGGAAAATGTAACTTCTTTCCCCCCCTTTTTTTAAAAAACCCTTTTCTTGGGAAAAATTTCGTAAATTTTTGACTCTCAAAAGAGAGCTAAAGTTTTTCCCCCAAAAAGGGGGCCCTTCAAAAGGATTTGCGCATGCAGGGACATTGGCAATCCGTCGCAGTAATTAAAGGGAATCCCCGTCGTGGATAAAAGCAAGTCCAAAAGGGTGGGGGCGGGGCCCCCCCCCCCCTTATTCAAGCCGGGAAAAAGCAAGGCAACCGGGGTCGCAATTTCCGGCCCTTTAAAAAACCCGTTGAACCGGGGCAAAATTTTTGAATGCATTTCGGGGGGTATTGCAGGCAATTTGGCTTTGGAAAAATTCCCCGCAATTACCGGGGTTTTACCATAACCCCTTTCTTAAACTAAATTGTTTGGGAAGGCTATGGGTTTACACGGGGTATTTTTCAGGGCGTAATTACGCCCCCCAAAAACGCCGGGGGTACCGGTGGGCGGGGCGGGGGGCGGGGACTTTAAACAGGGGGCCGGCACTCCCCCCCGGCCCATTGACTTGATTGCTAGCTCGCGTATTTGCTTTTCCTTTGAAATTCACAATTTAATTATCTCCCCCCCCCGGGGCCCGGGTTTTGCCGGGCCGGGGTAGGGGAAATTTAAACCATAGTTCTTATTAAACTTTGAATTACCGGGGAATGGGGAAAGGGCCGGAAATTTTGGCCCCAAAATTTACGCAGTTCGGGGCGTAATTAAAGGAAACCCAAAACGGCCCCAAAATTTTTTTTCCGTGTGAACATGCCCTTTAAAATTTTTACAAAATAATAAACAATTTATTTTTATTAATCCGCAAGACTGCAAACTCAATCATTGTCCCCTCCCCTTGTTTAAAAACTTCCCAAAAAATTTTAAAAAACTGAAAGGAAACTTGTTGGTAAAAAAGGGGGTTTTAAAATTTTCAGTGGCAGAAATGCAAGTAAAAAACCGCAAACCCTGGAAAGGGAAACCCCTTTTTTCCTTTTTACCCCGGCTTTTTTCCCGGACCGGGTTGCAGCCGATTGCGCTCCGTACCGCGCGCAATAAAAGGGTGAAACCCTCCCAGCCATTACGGTAATCCCCAGTTCTTTATAGAGAACTAATTTAATTCCCCTCACCCTACCCCTTTCCGCCCTAAAAAAAGGACATGTTCATTTTCCCGGCGGGAAAAAGCGCCCCTGGATAAAAAAAGTCAATTTGGGCCGGCCCGGGGAGCGCCCCCCCGCCCCCCCCTCTTAATTTAAGCCGTATTTCGGCGGGTCCCCCCCAATTTCGGGTTTAATAAGGCCCCGTGTGAACCGGTCCCCCTTTTGGCCCTTTGTGCACCCCTGCCCTTTGCCCCTAAAATCAAAACAAAGAACGTATAACCCTGAACACTAAACGAGCGAAACGTTCATTTGGGTTTTTAGCAAGGGGGCTTTTAACATCTGGGTTTTTTTTTCTTCTTTTTTTTTAAAAAGCTTTTCCCATTGGAAGGTTTAACCCACCCCTTTTTCCTTGCAATTTTTATTGGGTTTGGTTTTTTTTATTTTTTTTATGACTTTATACAAATGTAAACATTTTTTTCAACATGGGGCACATACACTAGGGTCCCTTTCCATTGACAAACCCTTTAAAAAAAAATTTTAAACTGTAATTTTATAAGTTTTTTGCAACTTGGAAAAAAACACAGTTCCCTGCGTCCTTCAAACCCATTAAAATGAAACACATATTTTTACGGAAAGTATAGGGGAAAAAGGACACTCTGACAATGTTAGGTTTCACACCCCTCCCCAAACCTTTTAAGTCAAAGAACACAATAAAAGCACCCCTCCTCAATGCGCAGACGGGCAAAATAACCCTAGTGTGCACAAAGGCTGAAAAAACGGGGTTTAAAATTTCGGGAAAGTAATTTTTCGACCCGCAAAATTTCCCTGTGTAAGGGGGGGGGGGCGGGAGCGGGGGGGGGAAACTGGGGGCCCGGCACTGTTTTGCCGGGCCCCTTTGACCCTTTAATTGCCACGGGGGCCTTTTAAAGCCGCTAGGGAATTTTACATGTCAAAATTTTCTCCCCGCCCGGGGGCTTCCCGGCGGGGGAAAGGGGACTTTAAACCCCTAATTTTTCCCATTTTTAAACGTGAATTACCGTAAAAATGGGCCCCTTTTCGGCCCTAATTGGCCCCACTTTTCCCGTAAATAACGGACCGAAAAAAACGGCCCAATTTTTTAAAGGGCCCTGGAACATGGCCAAAAACAACCCCCTTTAGAGCCTTTTGCTGCTGATCTCTAGGGGTTTCTTTCACCTGTGAAAAGACCTAATCAATCAGATAAAAAAACACCATACCACTTAAGATGGCCAAATGAACAAACAAAAAAAGAAACTTTGTACCCACGTTATATAATACCCCAAGCTGTGTAACCTACATGTTAACAAATAATCGAGCAGCACAAGTGGAACAAAGGGCAAGTGGAACAAATTCCAGTAGTGAATTTAAATGAATAAATAACTGTGAAAAGATTATCCTACAGGAAAAACGGAAGAAAGTCAAACCCCGCTTGCCCCAAAACTCCAAAAGCAAAGGAAAGGCCCCTTTTTTTTCTATTCCATATGAAAAACAATAAAATGTATTTGGGCCCCCCGGGGGACTTTTGCACAGAAATTTTCCCGTCTGTTACGGCTGAGCTTTTGGGTAAGGTCCAAAAACCCGAGACAAATTATTTTTTTGGGGGAAAAATTTAAATTTTTTCATTTTGGGGAATTTATTTTTGTTTTTAATTTGCTCAGATTTCTGATCTTCATACATAAAGTTATTTTTTATTTTTCTGCTTTCTTTAAATTAAAAAAAAAATAAATTTCCTTTAAAATGAGAAAACCCCAAACCACCACCCTGTTCATACTTGTTTTTTGGGAAATTTTAGCCTAGTTGGGGTAAAAAATGCACTGTAGTTAAAATGAGAAAGTTTTTTATAAATTTCATAATTAATTCCCACATCTAAAACAGAATGTAAATCATTCCCTTGACCCCGAATTTGAAACAAAGGGCCAAAATTTTTGAAAAAAAGTCCCAGGGCTAAAAATGTTTTTTTTGTTCCCATAGCAACCAATTCCCACGTTCCTTTCATTTTCATATAGTTTTTTCTGGGAAAAAAAAAGAGAGGGGCAACCCCTTTCCCCCCCCCGTTTGGTTACTGTGGGCAACAAAAAAAATTTTACATCTAGACCATTTTTTCCAACGTGGGGCTATTTATTGTAGTTATTACAAGGGCCCTTTTTTCAGTGGTTAGTTTAAAAACCGGATGGCCAGTAAAAAAAAAACTATGAAAAACATTTTTTGGGAAAAAGAAAGAACCCCAAAATTTATAAGGGCTGTACAATTGCCCATGGGCCCAAAAAAATTCCCCCAAAAGAAAAAAAAAAAACTTATAAAGGACCCCTTTAAACAAAAGAATTTAAAAAAATATTTTCATGTTATTGTTTTAAAAAAAAATATAAAAAAAAAAATGGCCATCAAAGAAAACCCCTTGGTACTAAAAATTAAAAAATGACCCCCCAAAAATGTCATAAAAGCATTTTGAAAAAATGTTCTGAATGATCAATTACACTCCCCGGCCCCCACTTTTTTTGGGTTTAAAATGCCCAAAAATCGTTAAACTTAATTTCTAATCAGCCAATAAAAAAGGGGCGGCAACAGTGCATTTAGGATGTAGACATGGTCAAGACTCCCCTGCATTTAAAACCCGAGCACCCTTATGGGGAAAAAAGGAAATTTTTAGTCCCTTTTAAACCGTGGAGGGGTTGTTGGTGCCAAAGGGGGGTTTGAGTTTTTCAGAAATGTGATCTCGGGGATTTTTAGCAAAAACCATCTCTGGTTTTACAAGAATGGTCCGAAAAAGAAAAAAATCCAGTAGCGGCACCCCAAACCACCCCCCCAAAAACCCCCCCCCCCCACCCCGTTAAAAAGGTAGGCAGAAGAGCATCTTAAAAAACCCTAGGCAACTTTTTAGGAGATGGGTAAAGCGCAGAAGACCACCCCGGGGGGCCCCTCCTTTAGCTAAAACGGAAACTGAGGCTCCAAATTTTCCCAAACTCTCGAAATTGGACGTAGAAAATTTGGAAAAAAAATTTGGTCTGTGAGTTCGATTTTGCTGCGACATTGGATGGTAGGGGAAATTTGGCGTAAAACATGAAAGCAGGGTCCATCCTCCTTTTATCAAGGGTTCAGGCTGTGGTGGTGGTTCATGGGGTGGGGGTATTTTTTGGGGCTCTTTGGGCCCCCTTGGTCCCAATGACATCGTTGCAAAAAACCTGTGGGTCTATGCCCCGAAGAATTGAGGCAGTTCTGAAGGCAAAAGGGGGTCCAACCCGTTACTAGCATGGTGCACCTAATAAAGTGGCCAGTGAGTGTAGTTTAATACATATAGTAAAAAAAATCTGTACACAACCTAAAAATCACCACAACCCTGTAGCCGTAAGTAGCACAATCAAGAAGAGTGGACCAAGGAACACGGGCCCCAACGCGTGTTTCGCCTGTGCTTTCTCTGAGGTCATATGCGGAAAGTGTGTGTAAATTTATTATTGATGTCAATAGGGATGGCTAAAAACCTTGTGTAAAACGCGGCCAAATCATTTGTGTATGGTGTTTACCGCAGATCCACATCCAAAACCACGTACAAATAAATGGGACTCGATTCTGACTGTAAAACACAAATAAAAAATAGTGTTAAATACTCATAGGACGACGCGGTTTTCAACAGCAGAATCTGACAATTAAATTTTACTCGTCATGTGTACATACCCTGAATGTCAAATAGCTACCCCCTTTGTTTACATTTTACCAGCACCACAATACTTTCTGTTATGTGTATGGTAGATATACCAAAGTGTTTGTGTCTAGAACCACTTGTATAAGTATACATATGCTGACTAAAGGGAAGTTTACACGGCACAGGACGGTTTATCCGACCGGTATTTGTCCTGTTTTCAGGCCGTGCGCACCGCCGCAGGGGGACGACTTTTCTCCACGGTTTGCGGTGAAAAGCCCTCCCCCTTCACATAGACATGTTCATATTCCGCCTGAAAACCGGACGGAAGAATGAACATGTTCTATGTTTTTCGGACCGCGGGTGGTCTGAAAAAGCGCCGGGTGAAAAACCTGTGCAGTGGAGACCGATGCACGGATTTTCCATTTAGTTTTCCATTAAGTTCCGTGTAAACGTTTTTCAGCCGGTTTGCAGCCGGTTTTCATGTCCCCACGGCTGAAAAACCGCGGCATGGGGACATGGCCTAACCAACACTTCCTTGATAGTGAACAGGCTTTGCACATAGACATGACTTACAAGAATGGCAGTAGATCATAGTTGCTAACTTTTGAAAATGGAAAAGCAGGAGATCAAAGAGGGCGGCGCGTAGCACGCCACGGCAAAAATTTGCATGGGCACGCCCATCTTTTTGTGTGCCATGCCCCTTCAAAAAGCCACACCCACTCCACCTAACTACATAATGGCTTGGAAGAAAGGCAGGTAGATGCCCTTATAGCCAGGTAGTAGCCCCCCATAACCAGGTAGTGCCCCTTACAGGCAGGTAGATGCCCCCTTGTAGCAAGGTAGATGCCCCCTCTGTAGCTAGGTAGATGCCCCCCTTTGTTAGCCAGGTAGTTGCCCCCTTTGTAGCCAGGTAGTGCCCCCTTTAATAGTCAGGTAGTTGCCCCCTTTAATAGTCAGGTAGGTAGTGCCCCCTTTAGTAGTCAGGTTGGTAGTGCCCCCTTTAGTAGCCAGTCAGGTAGGTAGTGCCCCCTTTGTAGCCAGCCAGGTAGTTGCCCCCTTTGTAGCCAGCCAGGTAGTTGCCCCCATTGTAGCCAGCCAGGTAGTTGCCCCCATTGTAGACAGCCAGGTATTGCCTCCATTGTAGCCAGCCAGGTAGTTGCCCCCATTGTAGCCAGCCAGGTATTGCCCCATTGTAGCCAGCCAGGTAGTTTCCCCCATTGTAGCCAGCCAGGTAGACTCTCCCTCCGCCCCCCATTGTAGCCAGGCAGAGCCCCCCTTGTAGTTAATAAAAATAAAATAATAAATTCCACTTACCTGACCAGGCTCCTGCAGCTCCGGCCAGGCTCCTGCCCGATCTCCTCAGCGACGCAGGGGGAATGAGAGCAGCCGAGCGTCATTTCCCCTGCGCAACTGATCTGTGTGTACCGCGCGCACAGACGGCGGACATACAGGGGAGGAGGGAGCGCTCTCTCTCCTCCTCCCCGCACAGTGAGACCGCGGGCGTGGTGAGCGGACCCTGCCCCGCTTCACCCCCCCGTTGGGAACGGACCGGCGGCGCTGGAATATAGCGCACCAGCGCTACTCCGGGCCGCGGCCATTTAAAGGACCCCGCCGCTGCTGGCGCCGGGAGAAATGCCAACTCCCCAGGAGGGGCGGGGGGGACCCAAATAGCAGGACCCCCCCCCCCCCCGCCAAAAAAGGGAGAGTTGGCATGTATGCAGTAGATAAAAAGCAACAATATTGTCGGCAACAGAGGTTATGTCTATATAAATCTTTACAGACTGT
>JAODAL010059970.1:0-21156 GCA_025379985.1 Phyllomedusa bahiana | reverse complement strand
ATCAAGATGAATCAGGCATGGATCTCTGATGATGTTGTGGCCCCCAATTGCCGAGGTCACCGATTAGTTGCCAGTCTACTTCACATTCCTTTCAAACAGAAATGGTCCTCTTAAAAACTTTTTTTTAAAATGATCATTTCTTACTGCAATTTTTATTCTCTTTTCCCAACAGTTCATTTTGCTGGTTTTGCTGTGAGGAGACTGTAAAAGATAGCAAGGTTTCATGACAACACCGTATTCCATTTACTCACTTTATCTTAAGAAGTTTTCGCATTGTCAATGTTTTGAGGTCATGTTGCTGTGAGATACAGCAATAATCATGGTCCTTTGGAACAGAAATGTGGCTTCTAAGTGGCATTTCTCCTCACAATTTTTAATAGTGGCTGAAAGTCATATTTTAATTTTTTGGGTCATGTTGCTGTGAGATACAGCATAATATGGTCCTTTGGAACAGAAATGTGGCTTCTAAGTGGCATTTCTCCCTCACAATTTTTAATAGTGGCTGAGAAGTCATATTTATAATTTTTTGGGGTCATGTAGCTGTGAGATACAGCAATAATCATGGTCCTTTGTAAAAGAAATGTGGCTTCTAAGTGGCATTTCTCCCTCACAATTTTTAACAGTGGCTGAGAAGTCATTTTTATAATTTTTTGGGTCATGCTGCTTTGAAATGCAGCAATACTACAGGTCCTATTATAAAAAAATGTTGTTTCTAACAGACATTTGTTCTTCACAATTGACCAAAGTGGCTCAAGGGTCATGCTTTGAATTTTTGGGGGCATTTTGCTGTGACATGCAGCTATACTACAGGTCCTATTCTAAAAAATGTTGTTTCTAACAGACATTTGTTCTTCACAATTGTCCAAAGTGGCTCAAGGGTCATGGTTGTGTCGAAATTTATGGAGGCATTTATGCTTGAATGACATTGCAGATCTTATAACAGGTCCTATTCTTATTGAAAACCATGTTGTTTCATGAAAAAGGAAACAAGACATTGTGATTCATCCTATTTTAAAAATTGTTTTCAGTGGCTCAAGGGTGATGGTGCTGTCAGAAACAGGAATAGGTAGGACACTGTTAATGGACACATATTGCAAAATGACTTGTTTTTGCAAGATCTTTAACATAGCTATCAATCCCTGTATTGAGACAACCCATTTAATACAATGAAAAAGAGAGAAACAAAGACATGGTGGGATTCCATCCTATTTTAAAAATGTGTTTTCTAGAATTAAAGTACTAAAAAAAACTTGCATGTACAAAATAGCTGTTAAAAAAAAATTCCTCTGAATTGTACAAGGGAGGTACAGGAAAACTTGACCAGATGTAGGTTATTCAGAGGACATGGAGTATGGAGCACGGACAGAGAACAAAGTACAGAGACCATTTCCTCCAGCACGTTGAGTAAAATGAGAAAAAGAATGCCAAGATAAAGGGCACCTGGGTGTAACAGGAGCGTTAACCACCGGTATTTCTGTTGAAGCTCAATTGGTCAACACGAATACGGAGGGCAAGCGCTACCCAGGTATTGACTGTGTACAGTGGAAGGCTGAGTTTCTCACACTTCCGCTTCAGCACTCTGCTTTCAGCACGACAGTTTTCGTTGCTGCGTAACATTCAGCGGCATTTTAAACTGTGTGTTAATAGATGACGCGCGCGCAGCCTGGGCCTTTCACTCGCACCCACTGTAACTCCGGCCTGGGCATGATGTGGCCGGACAGGTATAGTCAATGTCCAGTGAAACTATAAATGGTGGTTGATAAGACTCCTTTTTCCGGCAACTTTTTAAATGTTGGGGGTCATGCAGGTTTGGGGCTCATGCTGTGGCCCAGGACAGTTGTCAAGATGTCAAGTGAAACTAAAATGGTGGTTGTGAAAGACTCCTGTTTTCGCACTTTTTAAATGTGGGGGTCATGCAGGTTTGGGGCTCATGTGCTGTTGGCCAGGGACAGTATAGTCAATGTCCACGTGAAATAAAATGGTGGTGAAAGATCCTTATTCCCGGCACTTTTTAAATGCGGGGGTCATGCAGGTTTGGGGCTATTGCTGTGGCCCAGGGACAGGTATAAGTCAATGTCCAGTGAAACTAAATTGAGTGTGAAAGATTCCTTTTTCCGGCAGTGCCTTTTTAAATGGGGGGGTCTTGGCAGGTGTTGAGGGCTCATGCTGTGGCTCAGGGACAGGTGTATAGTCAATGTCCAGTGAAAACTAAAATGGTGGTTGTAAGATCCTTTTTCGGCACTTATTAAACTGTGGGGGTCATGCAGGTTTGGGGCTCAGCTGTGGCCTGGACAGGTATAGTCTCAATGTCCAGTGAAACTAAAATGGTGGTTGAAGACTCCTTTTTCCGGCACTTTTTAAATGTGGGAGTCATGCAGGTTTGGGGGCACATGGTGTGGCCAGGACAGGTATAGTCACTGGTCCAGTGAAACTAAAATGGTGGTTGTAAAGACTCTCTTTTTCCGGGCACTTTTTGAAATGTGGGGGTTATGCAGGTTTGGGGCTCATGAGGTGGCCCAGGACAGGTATAGTCAATGTACAGTGAAACTAAAATGGTGGTTTAAGACTCCTTTTTCCGGCACTTTTTAAATGTGGGTGTCATGCAGGTTTGGGGCTCATGTGTGGCCCAGGACGGTTTTAGTCACAGTGTCAGTGAAAACTAAAATGGTGGTTTGAAAGACTCCTTATTTGCGCACTTTTTAAATGTGGGGGTCATGCAGGTTTGGGGCTCATGCTGGTGGCCCAGGAAGGTGTATAAGGTCAATGTCCAGGTGTACTAAAATGGTGGTTGAAAGACTCCTTTTTCCGGCACTTTTTAAATGTGGGGGGTCATGCAGGTTTTGGGGGCTCATGCTGTGGCACAGGGACAGGTTATAGTCAATGTCCAGTGAAACTAAAATGGTGGTTGAAAGACTCCTTTTTCCGGCACTTTTTAAATGTGGGGGTCATTGCAGGTTTGGGGCTTCATGCGTGGCCCAGGACTGGTATAGTCAATGTCCAGTGAAACTAAAATGGTGGTGAAAGGGACTCTTTTCCGGCACTTTTTAATGTGGGGGTCATGCAGGTTTGGGGCTCTTGCTTGCGTTCAGGGACAGGATATTCAATGTCCAGTTCAAGTAAACATTAGATGGTTCAAAGCATACTGCCTTATGGCACTTTTAATTTGTGGGTGATGCAGGTTTAAGGGTCAGGATGTGGTTACAAGAACAGGGACTAGTAAATGGGCTGTCGACTATTTTTTCTGTGACTTTTATAACCATAAGTGTGTTGCCTAAGGATGTAGCTGTTTCCATTGACTGCTATGTGGATGTAAATTTTCAGCTTCTCAGCATTGTGTGGGTGTAATAAGAAGTGTTGTTGATCTCCATAGCTTTATATGGTCATCGCGCATAATCGATGCTCACTATCGAAAAACATTAATGATAAGCGGTTCCGACATATGACTTCGATCACGATCTCGATAGCAACGCAATCGCTCAACATAAAGGAGACCATATCTACAGGGAATTGGTTTAGGTGCTTATTTTGCATTCTGTGCCATTGTTGATAGGAATTCGAGTACAAGCTGGAATGGGACAGAAAAAAAAGGAAGCAAAAGACATCTGCCTAAATGGCTTGTGTAGTAAAAAGGGGAGGCACCTCCCCTGTTAACAAGGTGGAAAACATGGAGAGGCCCATCCCCTGTTAAAGGTGGAACAAAGGGAGGCCCTCCCCTGTTTAAAGGTGCGGAAAAAGGGGAGGAACCTCCCCTGTTATGGTGGAAAAAAGGGGAGGCCCTCCCCTGTTAATGGTTGGTAAAAAAAGTGGGAGGCCTCTCCCCTGTTAACGGTGGAATGGGAAAAAGCGGGAAGCCCGCCCATGTTAACGGTGCAAAAAAGGGGAGGCCACCTCCCTGTTACCTGTTTATCAATTTCCCCTGTTCAATAATTTTCTTCTGTTAATATATTTATCCTGTTCATCAATTTCCCCTGTTCAATATTTTCCCACTGTTATTATATTTATTCCTGTTCATCATTTTACACTGTTCATCAGTTCTGTCTGCCGTGTTTGTACCAGACCTTTTCTGCTACGTTTATCCCTGACCTCGAATCTCCGCCGTATGCCCTGACCTGTTGGCCTTGACTTTTGACTAACAGAGCCTTCCCTGACAATTCTGTACCACCTTGGCTGCCACCGCAGCAAGTACACGTCAGGGCTGCGACACCTGGTAGATCACGTGCGCAAGGCCATCCCGCTTTGCGGCGGGCGGGCTTGCTGAAAACCGGGGGACCTACTTGGTATACCGCTCCATGGCGTGGTATTGGCATTGCTGGCGGTGGTCCAGTGTATCCACTACCGCTGTCCATACAACATTGAAGCAATGTATGCTAGTTTATTCTCCCATAGTCTGAGACAACTGCCAAATATACTTGCTTGGCGCATGAAAGGGCCTGAGAAAATGGCAGCGTGGTCACGCATGAGCTGCCACTGGAGGCATTAAATTTTTTAAGAGAAAATGAGGTGGCTATCGGCAACCTCTCAATACTAGAGTCTGAGTAGAAGTTTACGAATAAGCACAAGATTCACTGGAAGTAAACTATAAAATAGAACTTTGAATATATATATAAAATATATGTATAAAAAGTTAGAAAATGGACACTTGTGCTACTAAAATATAGAGGTAAATAATGGCTAAAGTAAAACTGACCCTATGACCCCTATACACTAACTACCTAATGGTGAAATACGCAAGGACAACGTCCTGAAAAGGACGACCCCGCCAGGAACCTAACTAAAACACCCTATTGCACCCTATTGTGAAACAAAAAGGTGAAAAGAAAAACAATAATAAAGAAATAAACCCGACGCATTTCTTTCTCAAGGTAAGTATGAGAATTCCTCAGGGGTTTATTAAATAGTAACCACGAAAAAGTCACTGACAGGTAAAGCACAGTGTCTTTCCCTTGAATCAAATACATTAATCAAATGTAAGTAAGCTGTGGCTGTACATATAAAGATAAAGCTGTAAATATTACAAATTTATATAGATCTTGACCTGATTCATATTTTTGAAAGCATATCCATAGAAACAGGGCGACCCATAATTATGTACTTTTAGGGGATATACCTGTTAGAGAAGTGTCTTTTCAGGAGGAAAAAAATCCCATTTGTACTCACCAGTTTAGATCCAGGCTAATGAATGGCCAACTGGCTACTTACAATGGATGGGGTTGATGTTAGTATCCTATATTCCCCATGTGTTTAAAGATCTGCAAAAAGGGATACGTGCCAAACATCTGTCAGATACATCTAACCATTGGTATATGCAAAGTGCATCGCAACAAATAACTCATTACAATTTACTACTTACTATGTTATAGTGGAGATATGTTTCTATCTTCCACTGACATCGTTGGATGTCCAGGTGTTCGGTGTCTCCCGTCATAAACCGCGCATGTGCGTGTTTTGTACTGAACTCAGCATCCGGGCACAGAGACACGCCCTCAACTATGACGCAGAGGAGGGAGTGTTTCAATTCCTAAGGTAGCGATGGTATGCTTCGCCAGCCGAAGGAGTCTCCGCCCGCTCTGTCAGCACTGACAGCGCCGCGCAAACAAAAACAACATATGTGAATTTGGAGAGGGATTTGCAGCGTAAAGATTAAAAGAATCTGGCTGGAAATGTACATGGCTACGATGTAGTTCGTATCGATAGTTCCAATTTTGGATGACGGAAGAATTGCATCTCGCATATCTAGATAGATACAGATTTAAATATATAGCGGGAGCAAATAGGAATCTAGTTGTACTACTATATGATCAAAAGGAAATAAATGCATCTTAGGATATACCAGTATATAAAAAAGGAGGATCAACCTGATATACCAATTGTATGCACCCCGTAAAAAGCAAGTAATGACTGTATAGCAGAGGACCAAAATTTTTACTTTATATCTAATAACATAGAGAGATACGAACTACATCGTAGCCATGTACATTTCCAGCCAGTTTCTTCTAATCTTTACGCTGCAAATCCCTCTCCAAATTCACATATGTTGTTTTTGTTTTTGTTTGCGCGGCGCTGTCAGTGCTGACAGAACGAGCGGAGACTCCTTCGGCTGGCGAAGCATACCATCGCTACCTTAGGAAATGAAACACTCCCTCCTCTGCGTCATAGTTGAGGGCGTGTCTCTGTGCCCGGATGTCGAGTTCAGTACAAAACACGCGCATGCGCGGTTTATGATGCGAGACGCCGAACACCTGGACATCCAACGATGTCAGTGGAAGATAGAAACATATCTCCACTATAACATAGTAAGTAGTAAATTGTAATGAGTTATAATATTTACAGCTTTATCTTTATATGTACAGTCACGGCTTACTTACATTTGATTAATGTTTTGATTCAAGGGAAAAGACACTGTGCTTTAACCCGTCAGTGACTTTTCGTGGTTACTATTTTAATTAACCCCTGAGGAATTCTCATACTTACCTTGAGAAAAGAAAGCGTCGGGGTTTTTTTCTTTATTATTGTTTTTCTTTTCACCCTTTTCCCCTTTTTGTTTTCACAAATAGGGTGCAATGGGGTGTTTTGTTATTTCCCTGGCGGGGGTCGTCCTTATCGGGCTTTGTCTTGCTTTTTTTCCATTAGGTAATTGTGTATTTGGGGGTATAGGGTCGTTTTATTTGGGCCATTATTTACCTTTTTATTTTTATAGCACAAGTGTCATTTTCTACTTTTGTATACATTTATTTTATGTAGATTATTATAAGGCATTAAAATTACACAGGGGTGTACTCCTGTCCGCTTGGATCATCAATAAACCATTAATATTCTTTCTCTGTTCTAGAGTTTTTCAACATATGGAGGTGGAATTGCCCCTTTTGGGAAAATGTCACTATCACCCTATGTTGGGGGGGGCCGGTGTCCCGCTGAGTTAGGAGGGTGTGTTTGGTGGTGTAAGAACGCTGAAGTGCATGAAAAGTTTCCCTGGCCTTTTAGAATGTCTTGCAAAATTGCCCAAAAAAACTGAAGCGGAAATGTAGCCTGACAAAGTCAGGGCAGCGACGCTGGAAAAAAAAACAAGCTGAGGGCTACAATCCACCATAGCATCAAAAAACAGTGTGGGTTTTCCGGAGCCACCGCAGTCGCAGCCAGTAGGGGAATCACGCAGGGTACCCTGCGAGGCCCAGCACCCGGTTCTCTAGGCTTGTGTTGACCAAAAAACTGGTCTACACTTTCTCCCGATGACATTGCAACCCCGCCAAGAGTCGGTGGGTTTGTCAACAACCCCTTGGGGGATGGCCCGGGGCAGGGATGGGGGTCTACCTTCCTAAAACCCACTCTTTGTTCGCTTCCCACCCGAGAACTACTATGTGCTTGCCTCGCACCACTTACGTGAGGCCAACTATTGAAGACGTGGGCAGCAAGAAGTGGGGAAGAACCCACTGCTTTTGCGAAGGGGAAAATAGTATGAGGGAGTTCATGGGGGGTTACGTTGTGAGCGGTGGGGTTTGAAGGGACCCCGTTGGGGGACGGCGGTGCAAGCAAACACTAATCGGTACCCGATCGCAATGGGACCCGGGAAAGCAGGCGGGCTGGGACAAGTTTTCTGGGGCCCTAGTTAAACAAGGCTTAAAGTCCCCTCAAAATGAAAATTCGTCCACCCCCTCCCTTTGTGCCCTTTTTCCGGGTGAAGTGGCCCCCTACGCAGTCGCCTACCCGACTCCCCTTGTCCCGGCCCTAAGCTTTCCCGTTATCTTAAATTAAGTTTTAGAAGCGGGAGAAGAAAAAGGGGGTTTGGAGACAGACAATGCAAAAAGATTTTATTTTGGGCCGGAGATGTAAAGTTGGGGTGTCATCACCTACTGGTGGTTTTGAAAGTTGGGGGTGTCTATCAGTGACCCGCCCCAACTGTGACAAGGGTTTTTTTTATATGGGAGAAGGAGCAGCAGTTGCGTGTCAGGCGGGCCCTGCCGTAAGTCGGAGTGTGGGGGAGTCAGCAGGGGCAGCAGTGCGGATTGGGAGCCAAAGGGCCAACGATTTGACCCCCCACTTTGCAGGTCCAGAAAAGAGGGACAAGGATCCCCGGGTCAGCGGTGGTAACAGTCAGTTTGTGCGCTTTGGTGGTAAAATCACTACCGGCGGTGTGCCGTTTTTGCTAAGGACTCAGGGAGGGAACATGGTATTGTGAATTGTGGCCGAAGTAAAGCAGACCGGGCCCTAATTTAGTACCAGGCCTGCACCCAAATCATGCGTGTCCCCTACGGTTTCAGATGGGTGGCCCATCCTGTCCCCAACGCTGTAGCACCCAGTGGCAGTTCCCATTTCAGGCAGTCAGGGGTTTTCCACCTTGCAAAAAAAACTCCCTGTTATTACTTATCTCCCGGCCCGTATCCTGCCCTCAAAAATCTGGTGCAGCGTCGTTCCCCGAGAAATTCCCAAGAAGCAGTATGCGTTCCCACCCCAAAGTGCAAAAGCTGCCCTGCTCCTTCCCAAAGTTGGGGTACTCCCCAGTCCCTCCTTTTTCAAGTGGGGTCTCTTGCCCCTTAAAGAATGGCAGGAAATTTGGCATTATTCGCCTTGTAACAACAGGGTAGGGCTCCTTGGCCACCGCAGGGGTGGTAGCGGCCACACCAGGGCGGGGTCAAAGTAGGGCCCGGTTTTCCCCAGAGCCTGGCCAAGGCAGGATGAACTTTTTTGTGGGGGGTGTCCTCCAGGTCGCTACCCTGGGGTGACTGCTTCCCGGTGCAGCCGGGGCAGTGAGGTCCGAATCGAAAGAGAACCGTAGTCAAAGGTCGGGCCCAACGGTCGGGGCGGGCAGCAGGTTTGGGTAGGTAACAAGAGAAAGGTAGGTTACGGGCAGACGGGAAATGATAAAACAGGGGAAATTGTGAAAGGAATAAATATATTAACAGGGGGAAATTGTGAACGGAATAAATATATTAACGGGGGAAAATTTGTTAAACAGGAATAAAATTTTAACGGAGGAAATTAAATGAAAAAAAAATTATTTAAACAGGGGGAAATTATTGAACAGGAAAGGGCCTTTAACGATTTTTGTGATTAAATGGACGGGGTTTATTCCCTGGGCGAACGAAGTACACACGGGAGGAAATGCTCAATCGGTTGTTAAGTCAAGTGCCCAGGGAATTTTTTTGTGAAGCGTTTTAAAGGCGGCGGCGTCATATGGTTCATACAAAACACAAAATTGTTTGAAAACCAAAACCAAGCTTCTGCATATTTTAAGCTTTTCACAACTTTAACACCCCCAGGGTCTGTGCTGCCCAAAATAGCTGTTCATTAAAAGAGATTCGGCCCCGAAGTAATTCGGACCGAAAATAATTTTGTTGGGGAAAATTCGGGGAAATCACCAATCGAATTTTGGAAAAGCCCTCTTAACTGTTCGATTTGTTACGGGTGGGGGGGGGGGCAAATTTCTTCACCTCCCTAAGTGCGTTTTGCCTAGGAAACGGCCCCGGAGCTTTTTGGGCAAAAACCGAAGGACTGCAAAAAGAGTATTTAATTTTTAATGGATTAATGGGTGGGCCCTTTGCCCCCTGACAACAGGCGAATTTACTATAAAATTGTAAAAACCAAATGGTTTCCTGGTTCTTTGCGACAAAAAGCGCCGGGCTGCAATAAGAGTTTTTAAATATTTTTGGATTAAAATTTGGGGCCTTTGCAACACTGAAAAGGGGTAATTTATTAAAATATGTTAACAAAGGGCGACATGTAAGAAGTCGCCATGCGGAAAACGCACTTTTAAAGCGCTTCGAACGGGGGAAAAACTGCGCTTTGATGTCGGCGCCCGGGGGTGGCTATTTTCATTTTGGGTAAAGTCCGCCGCGCCTTGCCGTGTGTGAGGCCAGTGCGGGACTGGCTAAATTTTGCCCCCCGGGTAAAATGCGATATACATGTGGTGATAGCCATGGCCCTCCCGTGTGGGGCGCGTGCGGGGATTTAGGGCGTGCGGGGGCTGCATTTTAATAAGCCACCCCAGAAGGGTGGCTCAAAATTCCGGTGAAAAGTTCACCCTGCCCCCGCCCGTGTGTGAGGCTCAGGGGGGATTAGGCCAAGAAGGGACTGACCTAACAGATCGGAACGGCAGGCGGAAAACTGCGAAAAAAAAAAAGATGTCTGTGCGGCATGGGTTAAACAAAAAATGCCCCTTTTTGGTGTAAAACCCCTTTGAAAAAGAGTCAATAAAAAAATTTTTAAAAATAAAAACTTTCCAAAAATCCAAAACGGCGCGGGGGCATTCCGGGTTGGATCTTGGAAATTCCCGGGAAATAAAGTAATTCAAATTTGAAAGCTTTTCATTGTTGGGAAAGAAACCAGAAAATCAGAATAGGAGCAACAGTACCCATTAAAAACCTTGGAGAAGTTTTGGACCAATCAAAACCAAAGGGCGGGACAGTTCAAAATTTACAGTAAAAATGAGAAAGAGTTTTTGGTTGAGCTAGCGGGGGCTTGGCATTCGGGCCCAAATTCAGAAAGGAGCGACAGGGCCCCCTTATCCTAGGGAGTTTTGACCTCAAATTCAAAGGGGGTATTTTTAAAATTTACAGTAAAAAGGCAGAAAAGAGTGTTGGTTAGTGGGGGGCTTGGTATCTCGGAAATCGAGCGCAGGTACTTTTCCATTGTGTCTTGGCCAGATAGGGGCAATTAATCTCAGCTCTAGCGCCGTGCAGCACGGGTATGATTAAAAAAAAAACGTTTTTTTAAGTGTAAAATTATCTAAAAAAAGAGCTGAAACCTTTTTTAAAATAATCAATAATCCCTAACTAGCGTTTGTCGCGAGAGGGTCTACTGGAAATTGCGAATAGAGTTTTTGCGGGAAATGAAATTAAATTCTGAAAAGCGCTTTTTTTTGGCGGCAGAAAAACCAAATCAGAATAGGGGACGGGGAAACCCTTTAAGATGGGAGGTATTGCCCAATCAAATTCAAAGACGGCAGTTCAAAAACAGTAAAAGGCAGTGATTGGTTGAGCCAGGTGGCAGATATGAATACCCAATCTATGTGTGGTCTATTTTGGGGGGAAAAAGAAGGGGCGATAAAAGGGGCCCTAAAGTTTTTTTAGGGGAAATATTTTTTTCTGTGTTTGGGGTTGGGGGGGAAAACAGGGGCTGTCCAGCTTACCAATCAGCGGCTGAGTCCTTCTCATAGAGTTCTAGGGGGAAAAAAATCGACGGCTTTTTTGGATTGGCAAAGTTAAAAGAGGGGGGTTTATTCGGCCCAATGGGAGAGCGGCGACTCTCTTTGGGTTTTCAATGAATCAAAAAATTAAAACTGTTTTGGCGAAATAAAAATTTGATAGTTTCTGAAGTTGTGCGATCTGTTATAAAAATGAAACAAAAATATGGGGGTAAAGGAAAAAAATTTTAAATTCATAAATCATTTTTATTTTTTTTATTTTCGTTACCCATATATTGTCTTGGTAACGAAAATTAAAAAATAAAAATGAATTTATTGAATTCATTTTTTTTTTGTTACCCCCTATTTGTTCTTTTTTATACAGATCGGTTCAACTTTGAGTCTTATCAATTTATTTCGGCCATTACAGTTTTATTTGATTGCATTAAAAACCCATAGAGCGTCGTCGCCTCCCCTTGCCAAAATACCCCCGGGCCCCTTTTAAATTAGCAATCACAAACGAGCTCGCTCTGCATTCTTTTCCCCCTAGAAATTATGGAAGGGAGCTCAGCAGTGATTGGTAAGTGGACAGCCCCTTTTTCCCCCCCCAATAACAGTACTAGAATATTTCCCATGACAGTTAAAAACTTTTTTTTGGGCCCCCTTTATTTAGCCCTTTTTTTCTCCACTCAAAATAGCGCATACTTTTGATTGGTGGTTCATACTGCTGCTGGGCTCAACCAATCAGTCTTTTTGCCTTTTCACTGTTTTTAAAGGTCCCGTCTTTAAATTTTTGATTGGTCCATCTTCCCCTTTGCTTATAATGGTTCACTGTCGCTCCTATTTGTTGGTCGTTTTGACGCCCAAATTGAAGAGCTTCCAGTTTTTAAATTACTTTATTTCCCGGAATTTCTTATATCGAAAAATTCCCTGTGTGCGGGGGTGACGGCGAAAACGCGTTGTTAGGGATGTGTTTGATTTTTTTATGAGGTTTTCAGCTCTTTTTCGATCTGTTTTACACTTAAAAAAAAATTTTTTTTTTTAAATCATACTCCTTGCCGCACGGCGCTGAGAGCTAAATTTTCTTGCCCGATCTGGCATAGTTTAAAAGGGAAAAGGTAGCTCCGTTGATTGGCCGAGATACCCAACCCCCGCTACTTTAACAATCAGCTTTTTCTGCCTTTTTACTGTATTTTGACTGTCCCGCCTTTGAATTTGATTGGTAAATATTCCCCCTGGTTTAATGGGCCCCTGTTGCTCTATTTGTTTGGGCCGGGGATTGCCAAGCCCCCCGCTGCTAACCCAATAGTCTTTTCTGCTTTTTTACTGTTTTTTGAACTGTCCCCCTTTGATTTTGTTGGTCATACTTCTCCATAGGTTTTAATAGGTACTGTCGCTCCTATTTGTTGGTGGTTTCTGCGACCAAGGGAAAAGCGTTTTCAGATTAAATTTTACTGTATTTCCCCGGAAATACCCAAAGATCCAAACCCCTGATGTTGGTCGTTCTAGATTTTCGGAAATTTTTTTATTTTTTTTTTTTGTTTTTTTTTGAAGGTTTTAGCTCTTTTTCTGATAATGTTTTTCCGTAATAAAAAACTTTTTTTTATTAATACTCCATGCCTCCCTGGGTGAGAGCGGATGGGTTTCTTTTGCAAACTTTATATGTTTCCTCTCATGTTTTGTTCTCGTTAAATTCGCCCCCTCCGGTCTTTAGCTAACTTAACTTGGTCTCCGTCGGGCCTTTGTTAGTGGTCGAAGGCGCCACATTAATCCATATAACATTTAAATACTCTTATTGCAGTCCATGCATCTGTTTGCCACAAAGAGCTCAGTTGTACGCATATTGGGCGACATGTATAATCGGGAGTTGCGCCTGTTTTCTGGCGAAAACGGCGCCTCACCGACTTGAATCGCTGCAATGCGCCTCACTTTGCCGAGCCGCGATCATGCATGCCTCGGAGTTTTCGAATGAGCCGCGTCCAACCCAGAAGCACCCCACCGCGCCCTTACACGCCCTTCATGTTAGGCGCAGCCGGAAAGTGGCCAAAGGCTGCGCCTTACAATCGCATCCCTGCGTCGGACAGGGGATTCGAGTCGGTGAGGCGCCGTTTTCGCCAGAAAACAGCCGCTACTCCCGATCATACATATCGCCCAATATGCGTACAACTGAGCTCTTTGCGGCAAACAGATGCATGGACTGCAATAAGAGTATTTCAATGTTATATGGATTAATATGGCGGCCTTCGCACCACTGAAAACAGGCGTAATTTACTATAAAATATGCGTTCAACTGAGCTCTATGCGGCAAACAGACGCACGGACTGCAATAACGGTATTTTAATGTTATATGGATTAATATAGCAGCCTTCGCACTGCTGAATACAGGAGTAATTTACTATAAAATATGTTTATCCCCATTTCCGTTCAACTGAGCTCTTTGTGCCTAACTGACGAACGGACTGCAATAAGAGTATTTAAATGTTATATGGATTAATATGGCGGCCTTCACACCACTGACAACAGGCATAATTTACTATAAAATATGTATAACACAATTTGCGTACAACTGAGCTCTTTGCGGCAAACAGACGACAGACTGCTAATAAGAGTATTTAAAAAGTTTTTTGGATTTTAAAATGGCGGCCCTTCACACCCTGACAACAGGCGTAATTTACGGGTACTATAAAATATGTTTTAACACAATTTGCGGTTTAAAAATGAGCTCTATGCGGCAACCCGAAGTACGGACTGCAATAAGAGTATTTAAATGTTATATGGATTAATATGGGGCCTTCACACCAGTGACAACAGGCGTAATTTACTTAAAAATATGTATAACACAATATGCGTACAACTGTGACTCTTTGTGGCAAACGACGAAACGGACTGAAATAAGGTATTTAAATGTTATATGGATTAATATGGCGGCCTTGCACCACTGAACAGGCGTAATTTAATATTATATATGTATAACACAATATGCGTACAACTGAGCTCTTTGCGGCAAACAGACGCACGGACTGCAGTAAGAGAATTTAAATGTTATATGGATTAATTTGGCGGTCTTCGCACCACTCACAACAGGTGCAATTTACTATAAAATATGTATAACACAATATGCATAAAAATGAGCTCTTTGCGACAAACCAGATACATGGACTTCCATAAAACTATTTAACAGTTATAGGGATATGTTATGCCGGTTTTTGGGAACACTGACACGCGTGATTGCAATAGATGAAAAAAAAGGGAACAATTTCACTCCTTTCAGAGGTCTGCTGGTCAAAAAAGTGGTAAAAAACAACGCTTTTTTCAATTCAAGGTCACAGAACACACTGAGCTGCACAATATCTCCCTTCATTTCCAAAGCTTCTCCTCCTCCCGCCCCACCACCCCACAGCCCCGCAGCTTCAAACACCAGTAGATATCTTTAAAACCTTCTCTAACTAAATAAGAAGTTTAGAAAATTCTCTAATCTAACTAAATTCTAAGCTATAGCTAGGTGGATGGTTTCTTGTATTAGAAGACACTATCTCTCAGAGCTGTTAGAACAGCTATAGGTTTAAACACAGACACGTCCTGCTGTGAAGTGGCATAGACAGAAAATGAGCAGAACAGGAAATGCAGTTGCATAGATAAAACAAGGTCACGTGATTTTCGCAGCCAATGAGATCCATACACCGAAAGTGGTGCGTTGTACATCCTCCCACCCACTCCCATCCTCGGTGCTGATTGGCTGGCCGCCAAAAATGACAGGAAACCTGAAAATGGGCAGGGGATAGTAATAATTATTGTAAGATTGTCGCCAAAAACTATCGGTGAAAAAAAAAGAAAATTTTCCCAATAAAAAAAAAAACCTTTGCCGTTTTCAAATTTTTGGGCTTTTAAATTTTCGCTCACCCCCTACAAAAAGTGTTTGGGAAAAATGGTTTTAAAGAACCGGAAAAAGGTTCAAGGTGTTGTTTAGGGATGACCCGAATCAATTTTAACAAAGTGGAATTTTTTTTGGGAATTTTGGGGAAAAGTAAGATTCTAAATGAACCCCAAATTTCCGGTGATTCGTTTTTTTTTTTTTAAAAAAAAAAAAATTGCCACGAGAAAAAGGGGCTTGAAATGGGGCAAAAGAAATATGGGAGGAAAAAAAGGAAAAGCCTAAATTAAATTGTGCGAATGCACCCAAATTTCCAGCACCCAACCCCGTTCTGTGATGTCAAAGCCCTAAAAAATAGGTCAGCAATAATAAATTCTCCCACTTTGTCCTGTGTCTGTATGCACAAGAAAACTCTTGTAGCAAAAATAGAGTGCACTTGTTTTAAAATATTTTCCGATTTTTGAGTTACTGTGGTGGGAATCCCTTTTCCAAAAAAACGGTGTGTGTTTATCAACCTTTTCCTGTACCAGTTTTTTTTTTTTTTGGGGGATTTTTTGCAATTTTGGCAAAGATTTAAATTTTTTTTCATTTTTTGTGGGGAAACTTTGTGTTAAACCCAGTGTGGGGTTATTTTGCACACGTCTGAAAAACCCATCCGTTCAGTTGTGGGGATTTTGAAAATCTTTTGGAAAGATTTAATTTTTTAAACTTTTTGGGGGGAAATGGGTTTGTAAAATTTTTAAATTGTGGGGTTTTTTGTTTTTATACAAAACATCACATTTAAAAATTTTGATTGAAAAATTTTTGTCCCCCATTTTTAAACAACCCCCTGGGATTGGGGAGTGGCACAATTGTTCCCGGGAGCGGCAAAGGTTCAGCACAGTAAGGGGACATTGCAGCAGGGGTGACTCGGGGGGGGCCCCGAGTATTTGGGTGTTTTCTAGTGGTTGGTGTTGGGCCACCAATCCAACTGTTGGTTTTAAAGGTTGGGGGTTGGTCATCCAAATGTCTCCCAGATGATATTGACAAACCCCAGCAAAGAGTTTCATGGGTTTGTCAGGCACAATCCTTTGTTGGCCTGGGCCCTGGAAAGGGCAGGGGGCCCCCACATGTTCTTAAATGCCTTGTCCCCTTTTTGTTCCCCCAACCAGAGAAAAATTTTTCTATGTGCTGTTTGGGCCTTTTGCCACTATAAGCAAGTTTCAAAAAAAATTTGAGGGGCAGTGAGCGCTATTTGGCGGGAAAAAGGTGGGGCAAATTTGTGATGTGGGGGGGGGAAAGGGAGGTTTTGTTTCGAGCGGTATAGGCCTGTACCCCCAAAACCGTTGAGGGGGGACAGTATGATGGGCAAAAAAACTAATTTTATGAAAATGTAGCAATCACACTTGGGGGCCGGGGTAAAAGGGAAAAGGGGGTTCCCTTTTTTTAGTCGGGGGGGAAAGGGGGGGCTGTGCTTGCGAAATTAGGACAAGGGAGGCGCCGATAGGGGGGGCCATTAGTTTAGGGGGGGTGGGCGCAGTGGGAGGTCAGGAGCCCCAAATGGCCAAAGGGGAGGCCCCCCCCACCTTTCCCGGGCCCCTTTCCCCGGACCCGAAAGTTTGCGGGGCCCGGGCCCACTAGGGGAGCACGGTAGCAGTCAGTTATTTGGGAAAAGATTTTTGGGGGTAAAAAACAAACCCACTCCGTGATGTGGGGGTTTTTTGCCAAGGGAAAAACCCAAGGAGCCCCAAAATTTTGTTTTTATATAGAATTTTGTGGAAAAAAAGTGGAAGCGTGGCCAGGGACCTTTAAAATTTGGGAACCCCCGGCCCCGCTTCAACATTTGCAGCCTCACCCCAATCGGGGGGGGGGGGAGAAAACGCTTTTCCTCCAGGGCCCCCCGGGCCAAACCCGGCGCAGCAGCACCCAGTGGCACCATGCCATTTCAGGCCAGTCAAGGCTCCACTACCTTGCCAAGGGGAGCTTTCTGTTTTTCCCCTAATCTACGGTCCAGATGCTTTCCCGCTCCTCACACTATGGCGCCAGCTTTTGTTCACCGAGGCGATTTCAAGGGGGGGCAACGTATGCTCTAGCCATTTCCCAAGGGGGCAGAAGCTGGGCCCTGTCTTTGGGCCAAAATTGGTGGTTTCCTTTCAGTCCCTCCCCCTTTTTAAGTGGGGGGATCTTTCACCATTCAGAGAACTTAAAAGCTTTGCCGGCTGAGGTTTGGGGGGTGGCCCGCCCGTCATTTTTTTTAGAAAAAAAGGGAGTAAAGACCCCGCACAAATTTTTGTAAAAAAAGGGAAAGGGGGGGGAGTTTTTTGAGTCCCGTCGGTGTCTTCTTTTTGGGCCCTGGCAAATTTGGGGTGTGGAAACTGTTAAAAAAAGGTCAGGGAAATTAAAAGTTTCCCCTTTGGGCCAAATGGGTTTATTGTGCTTCCCGCCCACCACCCAGCAACTTGGACAGGAAAAAAACCCCTTTCTTTTCCACATTTGTCAAAATGTTATCCCCGCACCCAAAAGTCCACATCCCTTCCCCCTCCACCACCTCGCCTCCAAAAGCCGTGACAAGTTTAGTTTCTCCTCCAGCATTTCCACATGTGCAGGGCACAGCGGTGGGCACGGGAGTTCTAAACCTGGTTTGCCCGGGCGAAAAAGTTTTCCCCCAGGGGGGGAAGGGGCGCTCTGCATCGTGAAGACTAAAAACGATTCCTGGCTTTTCTCGCTAAAAACTGAAAAAAACTTTAAACCATGGTTTACAGACCTTTGGGAAAGGGGGCATTTGGGGTCTGCACTGCACCGGGGGGGCCCGGCCTTCAGATCCCAAAATGTTCAAATTTTTCAAACGGATTTAATTTACCCCCTTGGGTTCTTAAAAATTTGGGGAAACTTTTTAATGGCCCTTAATTTTCCTTCCCTGACCCTCCCTTCCGGCCTACCCCCCCTTCCCGAAGGGTTTACCCTGGAACCGCCTCCATGTTGCCATCCTTTAAGTGCTTGCTCAAAGTTTTAGCCCAAACAAGGGGTTCCCCCTTTAATTTTGGGCCCAAATGGGGGTCTGGTGGTGCGTTTGCAATCTTTGGAACCCTTTTTTTATTCCCAAACATTTAACGTTTCCCCCTTTTTTCCAAAAAAGGCAGGGTTTAACCATTTAAAAAACCAAATGACCCCAATGGGGGAAGGGGGTGGGGAGGGGAATTTGGGTGGGAATTTCCAAAATTTTTTTCCCTGGTAAAGAGGGGGGTGGAAGGGGAAAGGGGGAGTGGCGCCAGAAATTTTTGGGGAAAACGGGGGAAGGGGGGCGGAGCCCCTTCCCCGGGGGAAAAGGGGGAGCTGTTTTCCAGGAAACCAAAAATCCAGAATATTTGGTTCCCCCCGTTTGGGTTTAAATGGGGGCTTTTTTAATCCCTTTAAAAACTGAATTTTCTTAAAGCATTGGGTGGTTTTGGAAAATTTCCTGGCTTTATTTTTCCAAACGATTTATCTTACCTAAGGTGTGTCTTTAACGGATTATTTAAAACCCGTGGTTGGGTGGGTTAAAGGTTTTTATTTTAAATATTAAAAGGAATTTAA
This sequence comes from Phyllomedusa bahiana, assembly GCA_025379985.1. NCBI lineage: Eukaryota > Metazoa > Chordata > Amphibia > Anura > Hylidae > Phyllomedusa > Phyllomedusa bahiana. Next base: position 2,617 of record JAODAL010059970.1, on the reverse strand, counting down.
AAATTAAAAAGGGGGGCCATTTCGAAATGTCTTAAAAGGGAAAAGAAAAGGTTTTCCACAAACCCCTTTGAAAGGGAACCCTTTTTTTATTGTAAGAGGGGGGTGAGTTGGGGGGAATTTTCCCAAAAAGGATCCCCCCAATTGGGAAAATTTTTAAATAAAAGAGGTTTTCCCCCCCAAAGGGTCTGGGATTTCCAAAATTTCAAATGAATTAATTTTTTTTAATAAATTATATTTTGGATTTATGGGGGAAAAAGGGTGTTTTTTTTCCAGGGATTTATTCCCCATTTCCCCAATTTCCCGGGTTTCAGGAAAAGGGAATTTTTATTTAAATTTAGGGGGGCCAACCAAAATTTTGTTTCAACTTCCCCCCTGGGAGTTTTTTTGCCATTCCCCCCGGATCAAAATTAAAAGCACAAAATAAGGGGGGGTTGGGGGAACTGGATTAAAGCCCCGGGTTTCCCTTTAAAAATTTTTAACCCTTTTAAAACTATGGGGGAACTTAAATGGGGAAAGGGGGGTTGGAAAATGTTCTTTGGTTTTTTTATTTCTAAAAAAACCAAAAAAAAAATTTTTTTATTAAAATTTTAAAAAATGGGGGGAACCAAAGGAAAAATTAAAAACAAAACAAACAAAAAAAAAAATTGTTTTTTGGGCAACCCCCTTTTTGTCCGGGCCACCCAATTTTAAAGGGTTTTCCAAAAATAGGGCCTTTTAATATGGTTTTAAATTCCTTCCGGATTAAAAATGCCGGCCAAAGCAGCAATTTTTTAAAAAAAGGGCGAAAAGTTAAAAGACCCCGTTTTTTTTTCAACCGCCAAAATTTTTTTTAAAACAACTTAGGATTTTAAAAGGGTTGGGGTTTTTTATTTTAAATACGGTACCCGGCAAATTAACCCCCAGAAACATTTAAAAAAGGGGGAACAAAAAGGGTTTATTAGGCCGGAAACGGGGTTTTTTTGGGTAAAGAAAAAACCTTTTTTCGTGCCTTTTGTCCAAAAAATTTTTTGGGCCTTTTCTTTTTTTTAAAATTTTCTAATAAGTGAGGGGTTCTATACAAGTTACAACATGGAGTATAGTTTTACCTATGAACTGTTATTCTTGTTTATTCATGTGCAGTGGCAGGGATAGAATCAGAAGAGATTATTAGCAGTAATGACTCCATTATTAGGGGAACAGTCAGGGGAATTTTTAAAAAAGGGCCCGGGATTTTAAAAAAAGTATATTGTTTACCGGGGCCGAGTTTTGGGCAATCATGATTTAGGTTAAAAGATTGCTGGGTGGGGTGGTGAAAAACCCAAACTGGGCATGTGCAATTGGTTTAAAAAAGGGCAAAGTAAGGGTGGAGTTTTTCCCTTTAAAAAATTTTTTTTTGGGGTTTTGGCCCAAAAGCTCAAGGCAAGGGGTTCATGGTTTGATTTTCAAAAATCTACTTGACCACACCCACACCAGAGAGGAACAGGAATTAAAAGGGGGAATAAGTGGCCAGGAAATTGGTGTAGGAAAGAGGGATGTGGTTTTTGGTGAAATAGGGTGACTTCTGTCTTAGGTGCAGCCCATCCCTAGCACAGAGTCTGTAGCCAAGTGGGGGAGGGTGTAGCTGTATTGGGTGACAAAATGGCCGGGGAATTTTTGGAGGAGTAATTTAAAACTAGGGACTGGGGGAAGGACAGCTACATTTTAGCATGCAAATTAAGAAGGACGGGGGAATTATTTCAAAAATTATGATGAATGGAGGGAGGGGGTTAATAGTTAATAAGGAAGGGTTTAAAAAAAAAAGGAAAACCAAAAGAACCAAATTGCATGTGACCAATGCCCCAAACTCACCATCAAAAAAAATTAACTAAAAATTTTATTGTGAAGAAAAAAATAAATAAGGGGAAAACTGAGGGGCCTTTTGGGTGAACCTATAGGGTCCCATTTTTGGGGGAAAAATTTGAAGGACTTTAAAAAAACCTGGGGAAATTTTTCTTTTTGGAAAAAATTTTTAAAAAAAAACCTACAAAGGGAAAAATTTAAGGGGAAAAAACAAAGTAATCATTTTGGGGTTTTTAAATTTAACAAAGAAAAAATTTTTAGGGGGCCGCTTAGAAACCCCAAATAAACAGCCCCCTGGGGGGACCCTCAACAAATGTACAAGCAAACAAAAAATTTTTAAGCCCTTCCAACCCAACAAAATTGGAAATAAAAAAGGGGGGGTTTTAAAAGGCGGTTCTTTCTTTAAATAATAAACCCTTTCCCCAAAAATTTAAGGGGCCTAAGGGGAAGGCCCGGGTTAAAAGACTAATGACCAAGAAGAAAGGTTCGGTTGGGGGGCCCGGGAAAAAAAGGCCACAAAAAAAACCCAAAAATTTAATTTATTTGGAGGGGCCCAAAATAAAGAATTCATAAATTAATTTTTTATTATGGAGGCCCCAAACCCCTTTACATTACAAAACTTTTAATAAAGAACAGTTTAATAATTTTTTAAAAACTCTTAAAACCCCCAAAACTTTCTTTTAAAAAAGGGGAAAAAACAACCTTGCTTTAGGGCCTAAAAAACAACCTTTTCCCCCTTAGGTACATGGGGCTTCCTTAGGGGGTTTTCCCCAACGGATGCCCTTGAATAAAAACAAAA